>CAVMKG010000378.1:7500-70000 GCA_963682025.1 Cordilura impudica
GCTTTTTTATATCTATATCTGCAAGTTTTTAGCCAAGAATCAGTTTTTTTTAGATTATCGTGAACTATCTCAAAACTTTCTTATAGGGATCAAACTTTGGGCGTTATAACGCTGGCTGCGTTATGTAATGAATTTCATTGGTGTTCTATGAAGTACTTTGGGGTTTTCTACTCTACTAAAAGAAAAATAATGCAATTTTTCAAATAGTAACGAATTCTTTCTATAGAAGATACGATCATTGTTTTTTATAACAAGGAATTATAATAGAAACTGACCAACAAGAAAAGCAATTATCTTTATATTTAATTGGTATTCGAAATTTAAATTTCAGTCCCGTCAACAGTTTTAAAGTGGTAGCCGTACCCAATATTGGTTGTAATATTGAGTTTAAGATGCAGGTGGAGGGTATCAAAGATTCGGCCCAGCAGAATTTAACACTCTTACGTGTTGTAATTGAATTTAAATATTTATTGGTTTGGTTTTGAATATTCGAAAAAAATTATTTTTTAACTCCATTTTTTTAAATAAATTGGAAATTTAAAAAAACCACAAGATACATATACAAAAAAGTACATTGGTATTTAAAAGAAGCAAGAAAATTACAGTCGGTCTAGGCCGACTATGCGATACCCTATACCGTGCTTTTAGAGACCCTATCTCTTAGGCCCAATTAATTTGATATAGAAAATAAGCAACATTTGAGTGGCATTGTTATTAATTTTGTTGCCTTTGATTATGAAAAAGCTCATATCGGATGCTACATATATCATGGGGACTAAGTCGAAAAATGGACCGATCCTGGCCATATTTGGTGAGTCGATCGGTATAATAAAAGATGGGTTTAGGTCAAATATTTTTGGTAGTTACAAACATCAGCACAAAGTCATTATACCCTAATCACATAGTGGTATAGGGTATAAACATCACTCGAACATACATATGTTCATATTAGCCAAAATAAAAGCGATATTGAAAGATATTCATTTTATTTAATTTTTTAAATAAAGCGTATTTTGGCTGCTGAAAATGGACCTACCAAGTAGGACATCGGGAACAAATAGCGATACGATTTGTTTAGGCGAAGTGCTTGATCTGCGCTTTTCATCTAAAAGTTTAACTTTTAGATTTTATTAGTTTTCAACAAAATCCATTAGTTGCGGATTAAGCCATACAAGAGATTCTATATATTCAGATACACAAAATCACTGCCACTGTCCTACACATAATTTAAAGAAACCGAGCCGTCAAAGAATTTCAATCTTGTGTCAACCCCGTATACAGTAAAATTGTTCTTAATCTTTTGCTCTTTCTTTTTTTTTTTTGGACAGAAAAAACAAAACCAAACACTTTCGATTAGACTCCAAATTCAACCTAAAAATATATTTTCGGTCTACCGGTAGCGCAGTCATTAAATATAATCATAGTTTGGTTTTATGGTTTGTAACTTAGATTGGCAAAAACATAGAAAATTCTCTTTTAGTAATTGTAGGCTTTGTTGCTTAGAAGACTTTGAAAAAAGTACATCCTGTAAGCGATGGCGAGAATTTATATTATATTCTAAGACCCAGTTTTTAAGATATCAGTTAAACCTAGTTTTGTTAAACCCAGAATTTATTCATCAATTCTTTTATGAATTTGGACATGTCTGAAAAAATTAATTCTCGGTTTAACTAAACTAAGTTTAACTGACATCTCAAAAACTGGGCCTAAGAAAGTCACATTGATTGGTTGCTAAAATATACTTACGATTTGGTATTATGCTCAAAAGTTATTTTATATTTAATGTAATTTAATATTAAAGTTCAGCATTAAAGTTCGATTGAGTTTTGCTATTCAGCAATATTAAGTGCTACTGGGAATGAAGGATCTAATTGCAAATATAGAGAGGCTTGAGATATTCTTCAGATTGTCTTGAGTTAGAAAATATCTTTCCCATAAGATTCGATTTAAAAACTTCATAAATATTCTTTCAGCTCTGATTCGGTTTTTGTTATCCAGCATATATGAGCATCGGATACCCTTAAACCTTCGGGTTTAAAACTATTTTCGGACGATGAACAATACGTAAAAAGTCCCTTTAGGTTCCTTGAAAGCTTTTATCGATATTGAAATAAAATTTTGTTTAGGGTGCAGACCACTGATGTGACAAAAAAGGGCTACATTTTTAGACATACATACATCTATTGTTGTACTGAGCTCTCGTTATAATAAGATTGTGAAGGAAGAAACTACTTTACCGTTATCATTGAACAGATATATATTGTTATTGTTATATATAAGGTCCAAAATCGATTTCAGTGTTAGAAAATCGTTCTAAAAAAACCCCAAACAAAGACTAGTTTATCGATATAGATGTAGAGAAATTCATTGAAAATTTTTTTCTTCTTTATTCTGTGTTCACTTTCCAGTAAGTCATGTCTGTAGGGTCCTGACTGGCCCATTATGACTCTTTTCTAGCCGCTTTCACCTTTCTCTTCTGGGTTTTACTCGTCCATTGAGTGAACTATTCATTCTGGGAATTTTCCTGATCCTCTCAAACTTCAATGGAAGGTTTGCGCCTATTTTTCTGATCAGCTTTGTAGACTTTCAAAGTCTTCAAAGAGCCTTCCTACAAACTTCAACTGGCTCATAGGTGTAAATTAATAGGAACATACTATTACTATCTTACATTATGTACGAGTTCTTAGAGTCTACAACTTTAAAATTTTAATTTCTACCTAATCTAGTCCAATTTTAAAAATCCGAAAAATGTATAGACAACAATAATTTTAATGAACCATCGAGCCAATGTTTCGGCATTTGAATATAAACTTGAATCTCTTTCTAAAATTCATACTACTGGACGAAACTTAGAACCCTACAGACAACAAATCCGCTAACTTCGTAGCACTAAAACCATCAAATAAACGACAAACATATTTATTAAATTTTTGACAGCGAACAAACAATTATTTTCAATCAGCAAACGGTATGATGACTAGGCAAGTATATGTATGTTGCACATTATTCTACCCTTCATAATTCACAAAAACAAACAAATAGTCTTATACAACTTCACGAGTATCAAGTTTGTAATAAAATAAAAATAAGTATGTATATACTTATAGTACATATTTGTTCTTGGTTACATGTTTCCGGTTACACATCGACAATACGAACAACAAGATGAAAGCCTCTGGAAAATAATTCAATATTTCTGCTCGTTTTAGCGAACGTCGTTCAACTCTTGAATTTAACACCATTGGGAATTGATGGTGAATTAGTTGGGAAAACCAAAAAATTAACGACACGTGCCTGTTGATCCTCTAAATACCAACGCTAGGCAAAACAAGAAAGAGCAAAAAAACTACGAAAAGCACAAATGAAACACATGAGATCTACAGGGGCGTTAAAATTTTTAAGAACGTGTGTTGGGGCGTTTAGTTGTCCTAAAAGTAACGTTATGGTTCATATAAAAACCAACCAACCAACGAACATATTACGCACACACGCCACTTGCCAGTCACTCATTTAGACAGTCAAGCACTCAACTCAATTCACCCCCTCCCCCACTGCATAGCACTTCACTGACAAGTCCTTATGAACATTATATTGTTTATGGTTAAATAAAAATATTGTTTTCTTTCAATATATTTGTTTGTAATTAAGGTTGTAATGGAATAAAATATGCTCACCAGTTGTAACACTGCCCGGCGGCATAACGCTCTTTTGCTTATTATTTTATTCTTGTTTTTACAATGGCATAATGCCATCCTGTCATTGTTTAGTGTAGTTTTCATATACATCTTAGTATTTGTTCAGTTCTCCAGAGAAATGACATGTTATGTCTGGTCACGTGTCTTTTGATGTTGGTGCATTAACTCCTTTTTATGTTTTAGTGGGTTTGACAATGTGAAATCTTACAAAATATTCATTAAACCCTGCACTTGTCTGTGTTAATTCCAAGTATTATAATAAAATATAATTGCACATGGAAATCTTAGAAAAATGATCATACTTGGCAAAAATCTTATTATAATTCTGTGGTCACGAGCGATAACCGCCTAAATCGACTTACGAACGATTTGAGTTATGTATGCTATCATATTCTACTAAACAAACTTTATATTTATGTGAAATTCCCATTTCTCTAACACTGACCTAAGTCGTAATGAAGCCCCATTAAATTTATATAAAAAGTTATTTTTATCGAAAGCATGATTTTCGACTTAGGCGGTTAATGCTTGTGACCACAGAATTTTTAATTACAATACAATTATGGACTTGTCAATAATAAAATGTTCTATCGTTTATGTTCTGTTAAGATTCGGAGAGTGTGTGTGGACGGAATACTCAACCAGGTGTGAATATTTAGTTGCATGCTGAAGGCATGTTAACTACGAATAGTCAATGTATGTAATCTCTTTATGGGGCGGTGGCTGACGGGAAAGTGACAGTTATGCTCTGCTCTTTAAAGGTCACAAAAAATTATATTTTACCCATTACTCCTGCTAAGATGTACATTGTACAACCAGAAGGAAGCTGCTAAATTTCCTGATCGAGCAAACTTAAAGTTATTAAAAAATTATTCCTGCCTAGTATCAGTTGCACTAATCCAGAGATGCGCATTTCATAGCACTATTGTGCTTTTACTAGTTCACACATATTGTTATGCCATATCATTGAGTCGTCAATGAGGCAGCGACGAGTGCATATGTTTAGTGGAAGTATTTTTTTCAGATACACAGCAAGAAATAACATAATATGGTAAAAAAAAATTGCTTTTGGTAACATCTAATACCTTCAAGTTATAGTATATACATTTTGTGAATGTGTTATTAAAAGACATTTTGATTCTTTTCATTGAAATATGTGAAAAGAGAAGATCTGTATTATAGAAATATATGTTTTTGTTAGGAGAGGAAATCGACGAAACATAATTTTCGGATTTGACATTCATTTCTTCAAAACAGTGTAACAGAATAACTTCAGCGCATTTTTGAATATTATTCGCCATAAAATATTAAAATTTTTTTTCGATTTTTTTTTTTCATAAATGTCTTCTAAAATCCCTAAAAAATAATGCCCCAAAAGGATTTTTTTTAATTCGAATTATTTTTGGAGTTACAGAGCTATATACTTATGTATATGCATATTTGTATTGTAATATAGAAAATCCTTGTAATAAAATTTTAAATGAGTTTTTCTCGAAATCACTTTTATCAAAGTGGGGTGTCGCTTTTCTCGAGAACCAGAAGTCGTATCGAAATTCGGCGGGCGGCGTTTTATAGGTCATCGAGTCAGGGTAACTTTGCTACCGGAGGAGGAGTGGGGCAAAAACCCCCCTAAAAACAGCTAACTTTTGAATAAAAAAAAAATTGCGCCATTTTGTCAATTTTCAATATTTTGGAAATATCCTAGTTCAGGACCTGCCGGACGTGATTACCAACAAAATGCCGACCGCCGAATTTCGATACGACATCTGGTTCTCATTTTTATATACCCCTTTTCATCGCGCTGGGATGGGAGGATAAAAAAACAGAAACATAAACAAGTACGGAAAAAGTTAGAAAATTACGTCTACTTTTACGTAAAAAAAACCCAAAGTTGATAAATTGAAAAACGACTGAGCTACAGCACTTTTAAAAAACGTTATTTTTGTGGGATTGAAAGCTAGGACATACCTTAATATAGAAGATTTAATTTCATTCAGATGGTATAAAAATATGGAGCCTAATAAATATGAAACAAAAATTTGAAACAGATTGTATGAATAATATGACACAGAATTTACTTGATGGCAGTAGAATTTACTGGAAAACTTGGAAATAAGTTCTATTGTTTTCAAACAACAATAGTTGTATTGAATAAACTTAAGTTTTTAAAAATAGTGTCGCATAGATATTTAAATCCAAATACATATATATTTTTATTAAAAAATATATAAATCCATGTGATTGAAAAATATGACAAATAAGAACATTATTGGATATTTTTCTCATTCATTCATTTATTTACTGGATCTTCGCTTAGTGAACTTACAATAAATAATCAAATCTAAAAACTAATTATTAAATATTATATCAAATTATTTTTTCTACATAAATTCAGATTTAATATCTGCAGTTTTTCTCAAGAATCCATTATGATATGTGTAGTATTTCCTCTTCTTAGCCGGGTGGATGCGATTATTTAGAAGGATGAGATTCCAGTTTTTCAAATAGTTTGAACAGTTTATCAACAGTATATCCTCCTTAGGACCTTATTTTGGCATCTCTGTAGTTTTTCTATATTAGGTGCTGAGGCGGTTCCCATAACTGTATATCATAGCACCAAATGAGTTTAATACTTGAATTATAATCAAGACTTAACTTGGAATTTCTGCCTATTTGCCACAAAAGTTTTAATAATTTTAAATTTATTTTTGTTGTGCAGAGGGTACATATAAGTTTGTCATTTCATTTGTAATAATTAGAACAAAAATCTGGACCCCATAAAATATACATATACAATATATATATATGTATACATTTGTGATCTTTATAACAAGCGGAGTTGATATGGCGATGTCCGTCTGTGGAAATCACGAACACGAATTCAATTGGCTAGCTAGGGTGCTCGTTTGGATAAAAAATGGTTCATTAACATCCTGAAAAGTTTCCTATTTAAAATCGGGCAAATTGGTTGATTATGTCTCGAGAATTGAATGAAGAAGTAAAAAGAGTCTTGAAAAAATAGCTTGTTCTTGCCACAAGCACGCCCTCAATAGGTTAGCTAGGTACTCATTTTTAGTGGGAATCATTCACTAAGATCATGGGAAGGTTTCTATTTCTAAAATCATTAAAATCGGTGGAACAGGTGCCGAGAAAACACTGAAAAAGTGAAAAAAACATGAAAAATATGATGTTTCTATATTGTTCTTGTTGTTATTCTAAATTGTGTATTTTTGTCATATCTGCACTTGTTGTTTTTGTATTCGTTTTGGTAATAATCAGAGAGGACAAATTTCCTATTTTTGCTTTTTGCCCTTTTTACACTGTTGTGCTTTTTTGCCATTTCTGGCATTATTGTGTTTTCTGAATTTTTTTCTATTTTCGTGCTACAAAATGGGATTTTCTTTCTCCATTTTTGTCTTACTTTTGGTATTAATTTTTCCACATATTGCAACTCAGTAATATATGTATCACTTTTTACTACCTCTTATTACAACTCAGTTTACCATACTAAAACAACATCTCTGTTTTCGAATAAGTTTAAAAAATAATACAAGTAGGCCGTTGTTAACAGAAAAATACTTTTTTCGCCAACATCTAAGTCTACAAAACAATAATATGTCGAAAGAAATATCAAATAAAAATTTTTATTAAAAATGTTACAATCATATCCAGGTGTTTTTAAAATAGAAAAGGATACCCTGTTTTGTAATGTTTGCTCTTGTCAAATAAACAGTAAAAAAAATATAATGTAGAGCAACATATCGATACAAAAAAACACAAATTAGCTGCTTCTCATAAACAAGATCTTCCACAAAAGCTAATAACAGCACTTTCTGTTACTAAAAATGCCAATACATTCCAGGAAGATCTTTGCAAGTTTCTTTTAGAAACCAATGTTCCAATAAAAAAAGTAAGCCATCCCAGCTTTAAAAACTTTTTTTTGAAATATGTATTAAAAACCCCTAGTGAAACTTCTCTTCGACTGAGTATATACCTCAAATCTATAAACTATAGAACAAATGCGTGAAAAATCAAAGCGATGAGAGAAAGACAGCGAACAGAGATATGTTGCCGATTTTATATTTGGAATTTTAGATTTCGAAATGGGGAACAAATCATAATTCATATATGTTGAATATGTATGAATATGTACTCGAAAACGCAAATAGTTGTTCTATTGCTGGTTTTTGTAACGATTCATTGCAAATTTTATTGCCAGATGGTAAGTAAATAGCTGAATTATATTTTTGATTTAATTGTTATATTTCACATTTTATTTAAGGCATTGAATACGGCCGCGTACATGCTAAATGGAATTTCCTCTCTCAAGTTTATGTATCCTTAAATGCCGCATTTGACATGTTTTGCTCATGGTCTTAATCGTGTGGCAGACTTCATACGATTAGATTTTGAACATATAAATAAATTAATATCCTGTACCAAGCCAGTATTTGTTAAGTAATTTTACCACAAAAATTCAAAAATTTTATTTACTAAATTCGTACATTTTATATTATAGGCACCCCGAAAAAAACAATTGTTTTCAAAAATGTATCCGAATTTTAATTTTCCACCGACTCCATGCGGTACTCGTTGGAGAACCTGGTTAGAAGCATGCATGTATTACGCAGAGCACCTGGAAGAAATAAAGGCCGACATTACGGAGTAAAATAGCGAAGACTCGGAATCAATTGTACAAGCTAAGAAAGTATATAGTATAAAGGAATTGAATTCCCAACTAGCGTTTATTAAAAATAACTTTTAGGTGATTGTTCATTCTTTAAATAAGCTACAAACAATTGGGTTAACTATAAATAAAAGCTTAAATATAGTGGCAAATGTAAGAGAAAAACTACATAAACTTAAAGACCAAAAATATGTAAAAAGAAGAAATCCAGGATATCAACAATACTTAGAAATAAATAATTTTTGAGAAATAGGTGTAAATTCAAATGATGAATATGTAAAACCCTATCAACAAATGAAATTTTAATGTTTAAATTTGCTCCATCAACGTCCGTTGATGTTGAAAAAAGTTTTTCAAAATATAATGCTCTTCTAACATATAGAAGAAGAAATTTAATATTAAATAATATAAAAGCACATATGAATGCCTATTGCAACAATTTTAATAATACTGTTTTGAAATAAAAGTTAGTAAAAACAATTTAAAAAAATGTTTTTTGCCACTTTTTTTGGTTTAAAAGTGATTTTTTCATTTTTATTTTTTTGCTATAAACACAAATTTTTTTGTGTTTTTTTTGTCCTCTCTGGTAATAATATAAGAATTCACCAACATCAAAAGCAAATAATGCTGAACTACTTAGTTATTAATGAAAAAAATGCAAATTTACCAAAAATTTTTTTTTCTTAATTTTATTATGTATTAATTTATTTAAAGAAAAACACAACAATAACTTTTGATTTTTTGTGTGTAATATTTATATATACATATGCATATTAAATAAAAAAATATATATATAGTAAATATTAAAATTTTTATAACATCGCCAAATGTTACTAATTGATACAAGCTACTGTTGCATATATCAAAATACTCTAAAGAGTATATGTACATATTTTCAATATATGCATATCCATAATAACCGCATATTAGAAATAAATCTGTATAATATTTTATTTTTTATATTATTTATCAATGTTTTCATAGCATTTTAATTAATATATGAAATATAAATTCTTTCATAACATTATAATATATATAAAAGGTCAATGTTTTCTACCAATCAGCTCAAAATTGTTTTCTTCTTATGCATTTCATTTATATAAAATTCGGCAATATTTGGTTTCACGGTAAATACAATTTTTTGGTATTAACAAACAGCACTTCATTTGGCTCTTTTGTGCAAGAATGATAAAAATAAAGGCCTGATTAGCCACACGTAACCGCAACGTTACGTGTCAGCGAAACTGGAACGTGCGATTCGTGTAAAAAACAGCTAGCACGTAACGTTCCGGTTACGTGTGGCTAACTTGGCCTTAAGCTAGTTCATTCGTGCTTGCTGCCACTAACGATGAATAATGTTACCCTGTTAAAAGTTTAATGCAAATTAAATGGATTACTGCAAAATAGTATTTAAAGTTTTAACTTGTTAAATGTATTATTATGATTTATTTCTTAAAATGCGCATATAAAAAGGAACTTTGTTAATTATAGAGCATAAATATTATTAATATAATAACGGGTGATTTTTTAAGAGCTTGATAACTTTTTTTAAAAAAAAAACGCATAAAATTTGCAAAATCTCATCGGTTCTTTATTTGAAACGTTAGATTGGTCCATGACATTTACTTTTTGAAGATAATTTCATTTAAATGTTGACCGCGGCTGCGTCTTAGGTGGTCCATTCGGAAAGTCCAATTTTGGGCAACTTTTTCGAGCATTTCGGCCGGAATAGCCCGAATTTCTTCGGAAATGTTGTCTTCCAAAGCTGGAATAGTTGCTGGCTTATTTCTGTAGACTTTAGACTTGACGTAGCCCCACAAAAAATAGTCTAAAGGCGTCAAATCGCATGATCTTGGTGGCCAACTTACCGGTCCATTTCTTGAGATGAATTGTTCTCCGAAGTTTTCCCTCAAAATGGCCATAGAATCGCGAGCTGTGTGGCATGTAGCGCCATCTTGTTGAAACCACATGTCAACCAAGTTCAGTTCTTCCATTTTTGGCAACAAAAAGTTTGTTAGCATCGAACGATAGCGATCGCCATTCACCGTAACGTTGCGTCCAACAGCATCTTTGAAAAAATACGGTCCAATGATTCCACCAGCGTACAAACCACACCAAACAGTGCATTTTTCGGGATGCATGGGCAGTTCTTGAACGGCTTCTGGTTGCTCTTCACTCCAAATACGGCAATTTTGCTTATTTACGAAGCCATTCAACCAGAAATGAGCCTCATCGCTGAGGCGAAACACATTTCGAACCGAACACTGATTTTGGTAATAAAATTCAATGATTTGCAAGCGTTGCTCGTTAGTAAGTCTATTCATGATGAAATGTCAAAGCATACTGAGCATCTTTCTCTTTGACACCATGTCTGAAATCCCACGTGATCTGTCAAATACTAATGCATGAAAATCCTAACCTCAAAAAAATCACCCGTTACTAATAACAATAAATTTTACCCGTTTCCCCAAAAATTTGCCTCTATGATGAACTCAGTAACTCTATTTTGTAACAACAAAAAGTTAACATGGATGCCAAACTTATGGTCATGTTTATAAACGAATAATGGAAAAATGTATGACTTAAAAGACCTGCCAAATGAATTTTTTTTATTATTAAAAAAAGTGATATTTATTTATTTATTAGCTAAAAAAATTAATATAAAATACGTTGATATTAGCTCCGTTCGTTTACGTGATAATTTGTACAAATTATCACAAAATTTATGGATCCTGTTCGTTTACTTCAAAACCCCAGTAAAAGAGAACAAATGAGAGCGTAAAGTGACAGTTCATTTTTTGAAAACTTGCTAGTTTTTACTGGATATAATTTTGCCAGTAAGAATTAGCAACCAAGCAAGTTAAAAAACATATGATTGAGTTTTGTGGTAAATAAAGCAAAAATACTACAATTCTATTTTTTTTTTTTGCAAAAATTTTAAATAATAATTCTGAGGAAATTAACTATAGAAGAAGTAAGTAAATATTCACATAACCAGGTTTCGTTAATTTTAATCTTTTAAAACCGGTCCCTGCCAAAAACAAGTGTGTGTATCTGCCAATTTCTTTTATAATAAATGTTTATTTTCAAAATCAGTAGGTAGTGATATTAGTTTCAATGAATATTTACATGTTAAATAAAATAAATTCTTCTAATTAAGGTATATTTAGTTTTTTAATTTAGAGTTTCACTTTTTCTTCACCTTCAAATGTGTTCACAATCAGCTGTTTCTATGACCTTACAAATTCTTACAAAATTGCTGTGTTTACTATTTTGGATATTTATGTTTTTGAGAACTAATTTTTCTTACTCTCTGAAATTTCGGTATTTACTGGTTTTTACTGGGAAAGTAAATGAACAGAGCTATTGATTTTGTTGTATTTTGGTGTTGTATTTTTTGTGTGTAATATTTACATATACATACATACATAGATATATATATATATTAAATAATAAAAATATAATATACATAAGGGTGAGCCGATTTGTTAGGACAAAAATTTGTCGATATTGTGCCATCGATTTTTCGATAGCTTTTGGCATGAGGAAAAAAGTTCCACTACAAAAGCTACTTAAGTGCTGGAGGTAGTAGGGGGTAAAGTTGGATTTTCTGTAAATTTTTAGGAAAAAAGAGGAACTATAACATTACTAATTATATTTTTATTTTTTCCGCCAGCGCACTGCGTAAGATTTTTCCAATCTAGGGGGACTTAATAAAAAAAAAGTGCTTCAAATTTGATCTATGTTCCTAGATGTTAGAAAAATATCCTATGCATACTGAAATGCATTTAAATGCAAGTTTGACAGCTGGCAAAAGTCATCAAATTAAAAGTGGTTAGAATTAAATCGTGTGTGCTTTTTTCCAAATTTTTTTTTCTTTTATCTCAATAGTTCAGCTATAAAATTTTGAATAAATTATTCAAAAAATTTTAAGTGTAGTATTTAAATAATTTTGCTTCATAAAAAGCTAAAACGTAAGTAAGTGTTAAAAAATCTTAAACTTTTCATAGACTAAAACTTTCATATTCTATCAGATTCTACTTTACCACCACAAGGAGGATCATCGAAAAGATTCCCGAAACTGATTCCAAGAATAAAATCTTGCCCATATTTTGCCCAAAGGTATCGTTTTTTAATATGTCTGAAATATCGCGCCAGGAACTTTTTCATGTTTGGTTAAATAACATCAAACCAGAAAGGTTCGAAGCGATTTTAAAATTCGTTCTAACAATTTTTGGAAGAGATGTGGACTGTAAAAAGTTAAAAGCACGTTCACGAAAGCTATGCTACGATTTTCAAGTGAGATGGGATAAATCTCGACGAGTTAAGCCCAGATTTATGCATGATAATGATTTATGGCTTAAAACAACAATTCAAGCTGCAGAGTTCATTCTTGATGTTGCGCCATCAACTTCAAAAAAAAAGTCTCAATGTCGGAAGAGAAGAAAAAGAATTCTCAGAATGTTGTCTTAAAACAAAACAACGAAAATGTAAGGAGCTTATATCTTATATATCTACAGATCACTTGATAATGGCAACTGAACTGAAAATTCGATCTTGCGGGAAAAGGAACGCAGCCGATCTTGTGAAGGAATTAGCAAACGCTTCGCCATCAAGAGGTACAATTATAAAAAAGGCCAGACTAAGTGTTGTGAAATCAAAGCGGCTTTCAGCGGATAAAGCACTGGCCATGATAATAGACGCAAATTTATCAACGCACCAATATCTGGCAATACGGCAGCACACAAAGCATTGCAGTCCTAAATTATATCCGTGTTATGACCTTGTAAAGCAGTCAAAACTGTTGTGTTATCCAAATAATATTACTGTGACGGAAACATGTGCTGAAATTAATTTGCAGTCGTTAATAGATCACACAGTAAAACGATTGATAAGTGCACTGGAAGAGGTTTTCAAGTCGTTACCTGATCTTAAAGATGAAGTATGCATAATAATAAAATGTGGATGCGATGGTGCTGAACAGAATCGGTATAAGCAACAATTTACGGATGAAAATTTGTCAGATGAAAGTTTATTTTCTATATCTATGGTACCTCTTCAACTTTTTCCAATGATTAGAGAGGAAAGGAGAATTTTGTGGCAAAACCCTGCTCTATCCTCGACCAGATATTGTCGGCCTATCAAATTTATTTTTACAATAGAAACACGTGAGGTAATTATAAAGGAAGTGAATCACATTCAGGATCAAATTTTAGTTTTGATTCCTACTATCATCAAAACTGACAATTTTAATTTCAAAGTTAGAGCTTCTCTCGTTTTATGTATGATTGATGGAAAAGTCTGCAACGCGCTATCATCGTACACGTCATCGCAAGTATGCTATTTATGTGGTGCTACACCAAAAACCATGAACAATTTAAGTGCCTTATCAGAGCGGAAAATCGACGAAAATATGCTTGCTTTAGGCCTTTCGCCTCTACATGCGTATATAAGATTTATGGAATGCTTGCTGCACATCTCGTACAGAATCGAAATTAAAAAATGGTATGTGTCAGGTGAGGACAATAAAGTTAAAGTAGCTGAAAAAAAGAAAAAAATTCTAGGCAGCTTTAAAAAAGAAATGGGTCTTTTAGTGGATATGCCGAAGCAAAAAACCGGCAACACTAATGATGGCAATACTGCCAGAAGATTTTTTAAAGACGCAGAAAAAACATCGAATATAACAGGCATAAATATCGATCTTATAAAGAGGTTTCGCACAATACTTATTTGTATAGGAAGTGGTTACCCCATTAATATACACGCATTTCAGCGCTACACGACAGAAACTATAGAACTTTATTTGTCGGAATATTCATGGTTCAACATGCCAGTTAATGTGCACAAAATTTTGTACCATGGAAAAGACATAATCTCTTCCTGCATTCTCCCCATTGGCAATTTTTCCGAAGAAGCGCAAGAGTCTAGAAATAAAGATTCAAGAAATTACCGCGAATTGTTTACCAGAAAAACATCAAGAGTGGACACGAATACAGAGTTATTGCACAGACTGCTTATTTCATCGGACCCATACATTGCTAGTTTGCGTTTAACTCCAAAAACCCAGCATGGAGCTTTATCTGCAGAAGTGGTTACGTTATTGTTGGACCATCAAGAATTTGAAGAAAGCTCTGATTCAGATTAAATTTATTAAATACAATTTTTGCAAGTAAATACAATTTTTGCATACATCTTATATAATAAGTACAATATAATACAATATTGAATGCAATAAGTGAATACAACCCTGAAAACAACAACAAAAAAATTTTTTATTTATTTTCTTATATATATTTCTAGTAAACAAATAGTTACTTTAATAACTTTTAGGATACTCTACCTATAGTTTATCAAAAAGCCTTTTTTGGCTTAATTCTAGAAAAAAAAATGTGGGGCTAATATGGGAGGGGGGAGTAGTTTTTGTCCAATGTTCCTCATTTTAGATCTGAGCCTCCACATTAAAAATAAAAGCTTATGTTCCAAATTTCAAGTCTATATCTCTTAAACTTTGGCTGCAATTGGATTAAGGCCCCCCTAGATTGGCAAAATCTTACACTGTGCAGCGGCACTTTTGTACAAGCTAAAGAGTAAATAACGTGGTTTGCCATATTTGTCCACAATTAATAACAAAATATTGCCATATATAAATTAATTTCCTGCCCAATTCCGACAAATTAAAACAAAGATTTAATGCTGGTACTTAACTTGTATTTTAATATTTTAATATTAAATATTTTAAATTTATTTAATTTTACTATTCATAAAGTTTATTATTTTAAAAATTACTCAAATTTATTTAAATGTTTTTACAAAATATTTATCTCGCTATGCGAGCTGAGTTGAATGCCGAAATTGAACTAATTCTTTAATCATTTTTCAAAACATATTTAAGGAGATCCACAACTTCAAATGCAAATAAAAATAAAAACAATTATGCTTGTCAGCATAACCAGCGTCACACTTTCGTGTGAACGAAAGGTAAAAACAAAAATGCAAGGTAGCGTCTGGGGCAAGTTAAATATTTTAACTTATAAATTTTTTATTGCGCGTGCAGCGCTCATTTTTAGAGAAATATTTTGGGGTTCACATTTCATGTGAACGGAATGTTAAACAAAATGCAAGATAGCGTCTGCTATGAATTTATAATTTTAATTTTAATGTTTTTTGTTGCGTGTGTAGCGCTCATTTTGCAAATATTTTAATTTTGCCAGGAATTTGGCATGGTTGCACTTCCGTACCTTAACTTATATAAGTAATTTACAAATTTAAAATCAATTTCCAGCAAATCCAAATTTACCCCCTAATATCTCCAGCACTTAAGGAGCTACAAAGACATTACGTACATCAAAAAGAAGCTTATGGTAACTGCTTTTACCCCGTTTTGGTAACTGCATATCAAATAAAAATCACTCAAGTAAGCTATTGCTGAATTCAGATAACAAGGAAAAAAGTTATGTACAAATCAAAGCAAAGCTTTGTCGGTCCATAACTCCGAAAATAGGCTTAAATGGTGCGTGGTAAAGAAGAAGAAAGCATATATTTCAAAAATTCATAACTGCACTTTATTCTTAATCGGACCTGTTTCTGGCATTTCAGCCTTCATATGCTCGACAGCTATAAAAAAAATTATTTCTCCAAAATCACCCCAAAACCCCTAACCCCTTCAAAAAAAATTTAAAAATCGGGGTGTAGCCGCTAAAAATTAAAGAGTAAAAACAGATGGATTTTGGGACAAAAACTCGCCCAAAAAATATATTTCTTTTGTATTAACAAACAGAGTGTCACTTAATTTTTTTTTTTTAATTTTGTATAATTACTAAAGCATTACTATTCACATAAATACAAAATTGCACCCTTTAAAATTTCCCTCTAAATTTAAGAAAATATCAATTCTAAAATTTGGAATTCATATTAAAAAGTCGGAAATAATAACTTTTAAAATATAAATGTGAATTTTTGAAATATATGCTTTCTTCTTCTCTACCACGCACCATTGAAATAAATTTTATTCTTTAGACACAAATTAAAATTAAAAAAAAAACAAAAAATTTTTACATTTAAAAAATCAACTGAAATTAAAAAAATATTGTGATTCAGCAGACATTAATAGCATTTCAGGATAAGAAAAGATTAATTTAAATTCAATGAAGTTTAGAAAACCTCAAATGATATTTAAGAATTACGAACATAAAAATTGTTTCATAAATAAAGCGCAATAATTCTTAAACGAAAGAACAAATTTAAATAAAAAAAAGTACAACTATTTGATGAGAATGTTATTTGTATATTATTTTTCACAATTTTTTTGAATGAAAATTTGAAGTTTTTCAGAAAATAAAGATTATTTTATTTAAAATTTTGGGGACATTTGGTTTTTTGCGTTTGGCATCCCTAATTTGAACCAGTGCTCATGATGACTTCAAAATTTGACTTCTTGGTATGGAAAGTAAAACCCAAAAAATTTAAGTTCGACAATAATTCCCAGGTAGCAATATTTGGAGTCAATAAATGAATACATATTTTATTCACATAATTTAATTCAAAATCAAAAGTTGGCATCACTGAGTTAGATTTTGTATTGCATTTTGTTATTTTGTGTTACCACAAAATCTTATAGTGAAAACTCCCTTTTAATATGTAAAAAAATTAATTCTCTATGTTTTCCAAATATGACAATATTTTAACAAAAAAACTGAGAGAGCTATATAGACCAATTCTTGATATAAACAAAAATCATCTGTTGAGTGGATCAAACCAAAGACAATCTAAATAAAGAAATAAGGAAAAAAAGAAACGTAGTTTAAGCAGATCTTAAATGTACATCGTTGGCAAGAACCTTACATAAAATATATGTATATATGAGACATAGTTTAAGTTGGAAGAAAACGTAATAATTCAGAAAAAAAATACACAAAAGATTGTCTTCAAAGAGAATATACTGATTGACTTATGAAGAAACTGCCACGTGGGATATCCTAGTGGTAAAGACATAATGGATCTCTAGATACATTCTGTTATATCCTAATCGTTGTATTGCCGATATTGAATAAAGATTTAATTTATTGGAAAACGTGTTTTATTGTCTCTTTTATTTTTTCATAGAAAAGTATACTAGATTCAATAAATGCAAGAAGAAGATAAAATTAATATATATGGTTGCCATGAAAACTATCATTTTAAGTGTTGTCAATTTCATGTTTCAGATATAACATTCTTCCCCCCTACGGGGAGAATATGACCCTGGGTCTCCGAACTCTTGATGAACGCCGCAAATTATGTTCTTGCTCCTCGACACCAGTTGGTGTTGATGATGATGGTTCAGTGTATCCTTCAAATGATGCAGAGACGTCGGAGTAAAAATATATGCACCTCTATTGGTTGACGCTGATGGTGTTGTAAAGTAATTGCTTTCTTCTTCCCCGCTTTCTATTTAGCTGTTATTATTCACATTTCGCGGTGTAATGCACTCTTCATGCCCCTGCTCGTTATCACTCGAAGGTTCTGGTTGCCGAAAGGAATTGTTGGCAGAAAACGTTTCAGTATAATTCTTGTCTTCTGGAATCTTTTCAGGGCTGCCAATTGCAGAAGTCTCGTCTTGTGAACCCTTAACGTTCTGGTTTATGCCTCGAATTTGATCAATGTGCCTTTTATAGTACCTTTCCTGGAATAGTATTTCATAATGAATATCACCTAGGCGTCTATTTACTTTCCCTCTCAGCCATTTGCTTGTACGTGGATTTCCCGACAGGAAATAAACGGTTTGTCCATTCATAAGCTGCCGGTAGTTAATATTGGTTTTCAAATATTGTCTTGACGTTACTCTAGATTTAATCTCCTCCGGTAGTACCAGATCCAGACGTGCACGAATCTGTCGGCCAAATAACAGTTGTGCAGGTGACTGACCGGTTGTATAATGCGGTGCATTTCTGTATTGTCTCAAAAACTCGTTCAGATTTTCCTTCAAAGTATCTTTGGTCGTGCACATTGCCTTCAACGCATTCCTCACCGTCTGCATATTACGCTCCGCTTGTCCATTAGTAGAGGGATGATATGGAGCAGTGTATTTATGGTATTTCACCCCTACATTTGTCAAAAAATTGTTGAACTCAATTGAAGTAAAATTTGTCCCATTATCCGAAACAATCATCAATGGTACGCCATAAGTTGCAAACACTTCATCCAGTAATGTAATAGTCGCTGCCGCCGTAATGGACTTAGTAACCTTCACTTCCAACCATTTTGAAAAGGCATCTGTAATAATCAGTAGCATCATACCTTCCAAAGTGTCTTTGGGTATTCCCAGTGGTGGTCCTTGAACTTAATTGGAATATTAGCATATTTTGCACACAGTTCACATTCTCTTGCAGTGTTCTCAATGTCCTTGTCGATTCCTGGCCAATATACAAAAGAACGGGCAATACCCTTCATCTTTACTACTGAAATTTAGGAGGGATCACGATGCAATGCTCAAACGTTAAGCATCCTGATATGAGTTTATAGTTTACCTCTGGTGATTTATAGCCAGCTCTAGTCAAACAACCACCCCCTTCTAGTAGCTGAAGAATTGTTCCAAGTCGTTCATCTTTTCTCGTTTCTTGCGCAATGCGTATCGCTGTTAACGGTAGTTGATTTATTTGCCGAATTATAAAATTTTCAAATCCATCACTTTCGTCAGCAATGCCCTCACGAGAATGAATTCTATTAGTGCCTGACCTTTTCAGTGGTATGCGAGATAAATAGTCAGCATTTATGTTCTCTTTTGACGTTTTGTGAATTACGGCGAAGTCGAAATTTGAAAGGAAATCCGAATAATTAGCCATGCGTGATATGCACAACACGGGTAGTGACTTGCCCGGTTGCAATATCTGAACCAGCGGCTTGTGGCCAGTGATTAAAGTCCAGTGCCGTGGATAGAGGTATCTGAAAAATTTTTGTACCGCCCAGACTATGGCCAACGCCTCCTTATCGATCTGGAAGTAACGTTGTTCCGTTGCGCTCATGGTTCGGCTAGCATAAGCGATTGGCCGTTCTAGGTTATCCTGCATGCGATGGGACAGTAAAGCGCCCAGCCCTGTCTTGCTTGCGTCGTTGCAAGAATTAGAGGTAAGGAAGGGTCATAAGGCGTTAAAACCTGAGGATCTGTTTGATTTTCTCATAGGCAATGTCTGCTTCCTTCGTCCAGTGAAATTTGCCATTTTTCACTATATCCCGTAACGGTCTCTCTAGTGTAGACAAATTTGGAATAAAGTTGGAGTAATACGATGCTTTACCCAAAAATAATTGCAGATGTTCTATAGTAGCCGGTTTAGCTGAATGTAATATTGCCTCGATATGTTTGCTAGATTTATGAATACCCTGGGCGTCAATCTTGTGGCCTAAAAGTTCAATGGATGATGCAACACAAAAACACATTTTGATCTATTCAACTTAAATCCCATATTCCCAAGTTTTTTTAGTGTTACTTCTAAAGCTCTGAAAAGTTCATCTAAATTTCTGGCATAAATAAGTATATCACCGAAAAAATTAAGGATGTTAGGTATATCTTGTATTGCCATCTCCATTGTTCTTTACCATATAGCCGGAATGTTGGCGGCACCATACACCGCACGCTTTGGACATATCAGTCCATGTGTTGGGGTGTTTAGTGTTAATACGTGAGCAAATTCCTCATCGAGGACCAAATTTGAGTAGGCATCTGTAATGTCCAAGTGTGCAAACACTGTAGCTCCCTTCATTTTATTAAAAATATCTTCCGCCCTCGGGATGGGATGCTCATCTATTACCATTTGTGCGTTGATGGTTGGCTTGTAATAGCCACTAATACGTATACCACCACTCTATTTTGTCACTACGTGCGTCGTAGAAGCCCATTCCGAGTACTCCACTCTTTTGTAAAAACCAGCTGCAACTTTTGCATCAATTTCTTACGCGTATGTATCCCTCAAGGCAAACGGAATTTCCCTGGCCCTCGCGAAAATTGGCCTTGCATCTGATTTAAGGTGAACCTTTACGGGGGGTCCCTTAATCGCCCCAGCCACATTTCCAAATAAGAATTCGTTGTTCGATAAAATATGTTGTAATTGTTGTTGTTGTGCATTTCAGAGGTTCGGCATTTGCACTGCAATTTTATTCACGTTTCCCTTAGTTGAAGAAAATAAATCTATACCAGAATCATTGGATGGAATAGTCGGATTGAATAATTCAATGAAATTTATTTCCTTGGCAAAATGAGCAATCCACTCGCGACCACTTAATGTATCAAATTCACCATCTACTACGTACAAGTTCAATCTACAGCTGGTTCCTCCAAACGAAACATTCACTCTTGTACGTCCTATACAGTTAATCTTATGTCCCGTAAAACTTGAAAATTGGCGATCAGCTTTCCTTAGTATAAAATTTCCCTTCAGTGCCCTAAGTTTTTCCACACTAATAATACTACATGGTGCACCTGTGTCTAACTCCATTTTAACGTTCTTACCATTAATATTCATCTCAATAATCTTTCGGTCTGTTGCACTACCTGTTTTTACCATTGACACTTGTTTCAATACTTGAACTGGTTCGCTACTGTCTTCATCCATGGAGTCAGATATCTGTCTCGTATTCGATTTGCAAACTTTTCCGATATGCCCCATTTTGCCGCAAGAAAAACATTTGGAATGTTTAAATTTTCAATCTTTTCGTAAATGACGACCTCCACATCCATAGCAATATTTTTCCACTGCAGAGTTCACTTCCCGTTTTGCACCGTTCTTCGTTTTGACCGGTAGGAACCCTAACTTACATGTCGGTTCAGTAGGGGCATCATCACTTGTGTTCACTACCATCGTTGACCTTTGAGTCAATTCTTTGTAAGAAGCAATTTCATACGCCTCTGAGAAATTCTTAGGTTGCTTGGCAATGACCTCATCACAAATAAGGCGTGATTCGAGTCCGAATATCATTTGTTCAATTATCCAGGAAAGTTCCATATTCACACAATGTAGCAGCCTCTTTCAACCGCAAAGCAAAAGCCGGCAAGGGTTCTCCCCCATTCTGTCTTATTTGTCGGAACTTGAAGCTTTCTGCATAAATATTTTTTTTTACCGTCGAAATGTTTAGAAAGAAGGTTTTTTATTTCATCGTACGAACACTGTTCCGGCTGTTTCGGACTAATTAATATTCTCAATGCTGTATTAAGTTCACTGCCCATGTGCACCCGGGCATAATTGTGATGTTCTTCATTGGCAATCTTGCTTAATTGTAATGCCCAGTCAAATGTCGAAAAATAATCACGTACTGAAGAGCCTTCTGCACTTTTGTATTCGCTGTTTGAAAAAGAAGGTGGTTTTGAGTATATCTGTGCAGAATTTTCCGTGTTCCCCGCTGAAGGTGGCCGTGATGCGGCAATAGCCTCTGGTACTGCTGCACGAATTGCATCCGCCAAAGAACCACAAATAGTACTTAATTGTTCCTGATCCATTGTCCACTTCTGACACCACTGCTATATCCTAATCGTTGTATTGCCGATATTGATTTCATTTATTGGAAAACGTGTTTTATTGTCTCTTTTATTTTTTCATAGAAATGGTTGCCATGAAAACTATCATTTTAAGTGTTGTCAATTTCATGTTTCAGATGTAACACATTCTCTCAACAATGTTTTGTACACAATTTTTGCCCCTTGGCATCTTACGATTGCATGAGTAAAAATATAACACCTACTGAATATTGAAGGGTCCCTACAAAATTCAACTACGCGATGAATGTTTATGAACAACAGACAAAATTTTACAGCTGGTCCAACCACAAATTGTAGTAGCTGTGGGTGATTATGTATTTAAATGTTTACAAAAATCTTAATTTTGCAAAAATAATTTTGCGTTTAGCACATCCTAGTCCGAGGCCTCTAATACAAATTGGCCAGAAAAAGCGGAAAAGTTTCTAAGAGATGAAGAATTATTAAAGTATTTAAAAAATGAAAAAAATAAATTTTAAAGTGAATCCTTAATAAATTAAAGTGAGTCTCTTGAATGACTTTATCTTTGTCATATGTAACATTTTATTTATATTTGAATAAATATATATATTTTGTTTTGAAACTAACATACTTTTCATCGCGCGAAATAAGCAAAACTCAGCTAGACTTTTGGAAAACTTTTCAGTCTTACATTGCGAATGGAAAGGTTGGTATGTAGTGGTTGTGAGCACAGTTTCATTTGTGACATGGATTCCATTTTGTTGCAATTAAAATTGTAACGATACCCTAGCAACAGTACTGGAAGACTGCCCCGGAAAAAGTGTATAATGCACTTACATTAACCATATGGAACTTTTTACCAATTAATAAGATTAATACGTATTTTCGGTGATAACTATAATCATAATATTAATATTAAAAATAATCAAATTAATATTAAAAAATAATATTAAAAAATAATCAAAATGATTTCGCCAGATAGTTTAGATGACTATTCATTTATTAAGAATTGTTTATAAATTTTCAGGCTTTCCAAGAAAAATCTAAAATTCAATGATAGTTTTTTTAAAATTAAATCAAAAATTTTTAATACAAATCGATTTTAAGCCCTCCACAGGCGTATATATCAGTCTATATATGCAGAGGGTATACATCATTCCGTTTATGTTTATAACGTATCGAAATAAGTGCCTGAGCCCATAAACCATAGATTTTCTTGATCCTTATAACAAGGGAAGTTGTTTTTTTGATGTACCATTCTCCAAAAAGTATCTCTATTAAAGTGTCTTTTTTAAAATACCTTTTTAAAAAAGTACCTGGTTTTTTAAGCACCTTTCCTTAAAAAGTATATTTTTTTTAAAGTACTTCGTTTTAAAAAGTACCTATTCTAAAAAAAAAAAAAAATTCTTAAAAAATAACCTTTAAAAAAACATCTTTTCTTAAACAAGTACGTTTTCTTAAAAATCTACCCTTTTTAAAAAGAACTTTTTTTTAAATTTGGTATTCTGCTGTAACGCATTGAACAATGAATAACAACTCGAGTCCATATAATGTCCGTACATGCGTCTGTCTGTCTGTCTTTTGAAATTACGGTTGTTCAACAAAATAAACCAATTGCCTGTGTAAAGTTAAAATAATATTGTTTGTCGTTACTACGTGCAGGTTGGTATTTGAAATGGGTTAAATTGGGCATCACTGTAAAATATGGAGATACCTCCAAAAATGTAAAAAAATTTGTGTATTTGCTGAAATAATTTGGTACTAAATTTAACAAATTGTTTACTTTTTCAAATATTTTGTTTACATTTATTATCATTACTAAAACCGAGGTGGAGGGTATCAAAAATTCTGCACAGCCGAACTTAACGCTCTTAATTGTGATTCTATGCATTTGTATCAAATAAGGCGGTGGTCAAGATGAAGTCCAAGGTGTTTAACATCTGCACGTTGTGGTATTTGTTGATTGTTTATTCTTCTGTGCATAAAAGTAACATGGATACATTTTTGTTCATTTACTCTTATTTTCAACCTGTATAACCAGTTCTCCAATTGTACAATATGAGTGAAGATGCTGTTGAGAGGTCCTCGTGAACACTCAAAATGGCCGCGTCATCTGCAAAGGTTGAAGTAAGCATGTTTTCATTTGTTGGTATTTCCAATATATAAAGAATGTGTAGAAGCGGACCCAAAATACTGCCCTGTGGAACACTAGCTTTTTTATCCTGAAGGGAGGGTTTCCAAAGTTTTGCTGTTGAATTAAGAATTTCCTGTTAATTGTATATCTTTCCATTAGTCTATGAGCATTCGGGGGCAGTAACTGTTTAATTTTATAAAGTAGACTTTCATGCCAATTCTTATCGAAGGCTTCAGTACTATGTCTTCTCCTAGATCCGAGTTGATGTGTGGGATGACATTTTTTTGGTTTACAGCTACAGTAAGCTTGTTCACTATTATTTCTTCGAATAATTTTGACAGCTTTGATAATAAACAGATTGGTCTGTACGACTCTACTTCTGTGTGATCTATAACCGGTAGCATGTGAAACTTTTCTTTCTGAGGGATAATATTCAAGGCGTATTAGTGCATTATATATAACATTCATAAAAATATATGTACATTAGGGTGGCCCTTAATAAAGAAAAGTGTTGAAACTCTCGGTCTCACCCCCTAGAAGTATGCGAATAGCAAAAAACTGAAAAATACAAAGTTTTGGGTCAATCAACAAAAATTTAGAGGTGCCTTAACGCGACTGACAATTCAAGTGTGTTTATATGGGGAAAATATGACTTTTTTCAGATTTTGCGAAAATTTTGTTCTATAGTTTTATTGTTTTCAACAAGTTGTTATATGAATCGATAGCACTACTAAATTATCTCTCCAAAAAGCTATTTAGCTTCAAAATCGAATAAAATCTCGCCAAGAAATAGCAAATGCCCCTGACCACTTTTGAGTCAAAAAAACTAGGTCAAGAAATTTGACAGCATTTTTTTAACTTTAAGAAATTAATGAAAGCCAACATTTTTTTCTGATCACTATACCTAGGAGAATTCAGACATGAAGTATTGTTTTATACCACGTTTTTAACCTATTGCGAAATGAGACCAAAATGGAAAATTTTTTTGATAAAATTTTAAAAACTCCTTTTTTAAGTTATAAAAAATTTTCTTGAACATAATTTCAAAAAATGGATCTAGCACTTTAAAATTTTGTTGAGTATATGTTAGAGATTAACTGTATGATCTTTTAAGTAAATTCCTCTGCCAGAATTTTTGTGACAAGGATTTAATTTTTGCGGATTTCGAGAAAAATGGAATTTTTGTGAAATATATATGTACTCCTTCTAAATACTTTGTATCAAAAATTTATCAGTTTTCTACTTTTAATTGTTATATTTTATCTTAAAAGCCTAGGGTTTCTGAAAAAAATAATATGACCCCATTAACCCTTTTTGACCCAAAGTTAATGAAAGACAATTTATTTTAAAAAAATCAAATATTTTATAAGTGCTGTTGAATTTGTAAATGTGTAAAATATAATAAACAAATGTGTAAGTCTTCCATGCTAAAAATTTGGATTAAATCAAACAACGTTAACCCATTCCTTGCCGAAGCCGAACTTTGAATTTTGGCATATTTAAAGAAAAGTAAATACCTAAAAATAATGTATTGTTCTAGTACACTAGACGCAACCTTCATTCATTCACCCAGAAAATTTGATAAATATTGATTGAAGCGATTTTGGGTATCAGAAAACTAAAAATTGTTTCAGGTGTTTTAGTATTTCTGCCGAATTTTTATTATTTCCTCAATAGACATGGGAATTATTTGTAGTAAACGATACTGCCGAAAGAGGCGTTAAATTCATAAAAGATTTTTATAAAGTGTTAACAACTAATGAAGAAGAACAGCAGTTTTTACTCCAGATAGTAGAATCATACAAAAAACAATATCATTCCTGAACAAATTCAAGTTTCATTTAACAATGTTGAGTTATAGTCCAACAATGTTTTTATTTTATTTAGAAAATATGGATAGTTTTTAAAAATAAAACAATACTATAATAAAATTGGTTAAAAGTTGTTTTACTTTATATTCGCGATCATTTATATTTCTTAAATTCTAAATAGTGGTTTCATAGAGTTCAATAGAAAAACTCGTTTTGGGTTATCTTTACTTAAAAATCAAACCTGGCCTTGGCAAATAATAGGTTAACGTTTTCGGATTTATCCGAAATTTTGTGAAGATTAGCAAACAGGTTTTAAAAAAAGTAATAAATAAGAAAAAGGATCACCAAAAAAAATTTTAAAAAATAAGAAAAAGGATCAGCTTAAAAATTAAAAAATTTCCCTTTTAAAATGCATTGCGTTGACATAAAATTGCCATTTGGATACTAAAATTTGGTATCTAATGTACATTATGTCATGATTTCTAGCGGTGCGCATAAAAACGAGACGGTCATACAGATATGTTGGCTGATGTGTACGTACAACTTTATATAAGAACAGTAGTTTTTTTTATCTTTAACAAATTTTCAAATGTTACTCCGTAGTTTTTTTTGAGAAGTACGAAATCGGGTCATATTATCGAATATTGATAATATATCTTAAAATTATATTGAAAGTAGACTCAAGCTTTTTATAACTCTTAGAATCAGTGCTTGCATATATATTGCAACCATATAGTAGAGTTGGCATAAGATATATTTTTGCAAGCAAAATTCGAATGTTAAGGGGGGTTATATGTTGTGTATTCCATAACGTTCTAATCATTGAGTAAGTTCTCCCAGCAGCGAAAGTAATATGTTACACCATGTGAGATTATCATTAAAAATAATACCTAGATTTTTAGCTGTTGAAACGATTTTAATTTCTGGTTGTTTAACATAATCAATGGTTCAAAAGGCAGTGTCATTGTTCTTCTTGTAAAAATCAAACACTTTTTGCAACGTAATCATTTATGCTGCTTATGCCAGTAGTTATATATAATTGAACGTCATCAGCATATATGTGTACATTGCAAAACAATAGTTGTTCTACTAGATCATTCACGTAGATGGTAAAAAGAAGAGGTCCCAGTATTGATCCTTGGGGTACGCCCTCCATAACTGGCAACACAAGAGAGGTTTTATTGTTTGCAAAAACTGACTGGCTACGATTCAACAGATATGGAGACAACAAACGAATAGACCAAGGAGAGAAATTAAACATTTTGTGTAATTTAAAGCATAGAACCTCATGATCCACCATGTCAAACGCTTTGGAATGGTCAAGTAAGACAAGAAAATATATGGCTCCAGCATCAATACTTTCTCGTATATACTCTGAAACATTTATGAGTGCTGATATACAACTATGCTTGGGTTGGAAACCTGATTGCCTTTCTGTCAGTAAATCATTAATATGCTTGCTAATTTGTTTATGAAGCAGTCGTTCAAAAACCTTGGATAGATAAGGTAGTATGGCAATTGGGCGATAATCGTTGTTAGATTTTGGGGTGGGTATAATTTTTGCGTGCTTCCAACTTTGGGGGTAAATACTCTTTGTAATTATATTATTAAATATATACCTTATAAATGGCAGAACATACGGTAAAATAATTTTTAACAATTTAGGATGAATATTATCAAACCCTACAGCATTAGATTTAATTGCTTGACAGCTTGAAAATACATCTTCTTGGTGTATACAACTAAAACAGAATGAGTTGTATTGAGGGGCTAAAATGTCTCTTTGATCATAACAGTTAATATTTGAAGTAATATTAGGGAGGTTCGGGAAAGATACATTGATTTTATCTACATCTACATATATAATTAGATAATAATGGCGATGATTTTCCAATCCCAATTTCTCGTATAGTTCTCCAAGTTTTCTGAGCACCAGCTGCAGATGAAGAACGCCATGAATAGAACTTGGATTTAGCAGTTTTGATCATCCTGTTCACTTCTCTTCGTGCATTTACATATTCTGTATATACATCAGTGATTTTAGACATTTTCCAGCATTTATATGCAAAATATCTACAAGTAATAGCTAATTTTATTTCAATATTGAACCACGGTTTCTTCCTGGTATTTTGCCTCAAAGTTCACACCTGAACAGATTTACTAAAAACTTACAACAAATATTCCTCTAGATATTTCAGTTAATTATCAACCGAGGGCATATAGTAGATACTGCTCCAATTTATTCCTGATAGCTCAAATGACATAATGGCATAGGTTATGTGCTCAAAATCATAATACTAGTACTAGGTACTAGTCTCACTTTCATGCTGCAGTTTGAAGTCAAATGCCAAGAATAAAAGATGATGTTTGGAGAAACATGGTGCTGACAACTGATAATATAGGAAGACTTTATGTATATTGCTGACAAAGAATATATCCAATAATATATTAGTTGTAGTGGGGAAATAAGTTGGCATAGTAGAATTTGTAGGATCAAAGCCAAATGTGTTCATATCATTAAGTAGATTCTGTTCAACAAGAATATCAATATGGTAAGATTTTCGTTAACCATTAATTCTTTCTCTACAATTAGGTCTATATACAACTCCTACCAGTAATTTTTGACCACTGCTTACAACTTCAACATATAAGTGTTCTATTATGATATTTGAAGTACTGCTTGTATTTTCTTGTAAATTATCATTTGAGATATTATCTTGTATATTACTATTGTCTGAATTCTCCACAATATTAGGATTTGTAATCATTTTGCATACAATTCCCTTTCTGACGTACATAGCAACACCACCGCAAGGAGTTTTCCTATCACAACGATAAATATTGAAATTGTTTAGGCCAATCATAGCACCTGTGATATATTTGTTGTACCATGTCTCAGTTACACATATGATATCTACTCCAGAATTTTTAAAGCTTAGACGGAATTCTTCAATTTTATTCTTCAAACTCTGTGCATTTATATTACATATCTTAATATTTACCTGATCGCTGTTTGCACAATACCCGAATCATATCAGCAGTCCCATCTTTGGAATTATAGACTACACTATCCGTAAAAGATGTCATAATATAAATATTGTTCAGTATATGAAACGAAGCAACAAAGAATAATACACATAGAAAGTCAAGTACAGAATATGAAGACATAACTTTAAAAAGGTTAAAGTGATATTTGTAAAAACAGAATTTAGTAAATTCTAAATAGTAATTACAATATTTAAGATAAAATATAAAAAGTAAAGTTAGCATAGTTTGACAGCAACTAATTATCATCAGATTGACAGAGATCAGGAAAAAATTACGCAGCTCATCCATGCTGTCAATACGCATGGGTTTTCTTCAACATTTAGATTTATATATAATATACCCCTCATTGTAAAGGTTGATTGTAACCTCTTTGCATTTTTTTAGCTTACCGCTGAATGTAGAATTACTTGAAGTTAAATTTTCATTGATGTAGAAAGGACGATCTAAGTTTTCACCAATATGATTTAACAACAACGACGTTTCATTTATTTTTCTAAAATTTGCCACAGATTTTAAAATAAAGTTTTTATCATATGGAGAGAATAATTTGACCATTTTGACAAAATTCCCCAAATTTTCTTTTTCTTTATTATAATAATTTTGTAAAGGATTTATTGATTTTACCTCTGGAGTGTTTATGTTTAAGGTCCCACATATATTTTGAAATAGGACATACAAATCTTCATCATCACGATATGGTACACCATTAATACGAAGGTCTGACGCTGTAATTGTGTTTTTAATTTTCCAACTTCACTTTTAAGACTGACTGTTTTGCCGACGCCAGAAGAATTCGCTTTTCAGTAAGTTCGGGTGGGCGACCATAACGAAGTTTTAACCAAAGTAAATTGGTGGATTTGTAGTTTTTAACGACGTATTGCACTGAGGAGTGGCTTCTGCCTATGATCCGACTTATTTCACGAAAAGATTTCCTTGCTTTTGGGACTCATCTCAAAATATAGTTTCCAAAAGAAATAGAATTAAGTCAAACAAGTTTGTCTTCTACTAAAATAGAATCGATTTAAGAGACCCATGTGTCGTTGCATAATTCATGAAATTCCCCTAATTGTAAATGTGCGACTATTTCTCTGGCACTTTTAGTTGCCATACTGCGTTTTTTGGGTCGTAAATAAAAAAAAAATATAAGAAGAAACGTTCCGTAAGTTTTTTTTTAAATACCTATAAAATTCACAATGTGTAAATGGTATAAAGTTCGTAATTCAAATGATAAAGCGCATACATATAGATAAATATAATAGAAAAGTATTCTAAAGTTCGTGTTCTGTTTTTTATAAATATTCTTTATTATTTTTTTGTGGTTTGTTTTTAAAGTCTTACCAAATATTTGTTGTACCTACAAATATGTATTCACGTACATATGTTCATTTTCTGTTTCATTTTTATGGTAAATGTAACAACGATGTGCTGCTGCGGTTGCTGTAAATGATAAGAAAAAACATGGCACAACTAATTGCGCATTGATAAGACAATACACAAAAAATAATATACTGTTTTTTTGTTTCTCTTTTTTTTAGATAAGTCAACATAGAGTTAGGCAACTTCAGCAAAAGTTATTGACACATAAGATCAGAGTTTGAAAGGAGTTTTTTACATTAGAATTCGATTTTTTTTTTGTTTTTTTTTGTGTGAATGGTAAACAATGAATGGTATACAAATCTATACTAAAACCAGTTTGGACCTACGGTATACAAATCTGGGGTACAGCAAGTGAATCAAATATCGACATCCTTGAAAGGTTCCAATCAAAAACGGTAAAGCTAATTATAAATGCGACTTGGTTTATAACTAACAAGCATATCCTACTTGATTTAAAGATAAAAAGTTTTGATAAAAAGACAAAACTGTTCGTGTATTTGGTATTGCTTGGTGCTGAGTACTGGGTGTGTGTATTAGAATATACTTCCTATGCTTTTAGAAGAACAAAAGTGCATTGATTGTATATGACATGAACATATAAATATGTTCTAAACTAAATTGTGTAAGTTAATTAGCTGGTGGAAATAAAAAATATATAAATTTGTTCCTTTTACTCCTGCAAGGAGCATATGGCTAATTTATGATAAATGGTTAGTAAATGTATACTAAGGAAACTAAAGTCTCATGTAATTATACCCTGTACCATTATGTGGTTATAGTATAATGACTTTGTGCTGATGTTTGTAACTACCAAAAATATTTGACCCATCTTTTATTATACCGATCGACTCAGAATCACATTTAGCGAATCACATTTAGTGAATGAGGTGATTTATACAGTTGATATTTCATGTTTTTTTTTAAGCTGCTTTAATATTATATGCTCTATCTGTAACCACAACATTTTGGTTATTTAAGGAATAATTAAATTCACTGAGTAGTTCCCAATTTATGTTTTATATTGATGCCTATTAATTAAATAAACAATTTAAAATTAATAAACTACATTTACAAAGGGGATTGGGCGTTTCTTTACATACACAAATCACTAAAATGTTTACCTAATTTAAAATTTTTTTATTAACTTATTTTTATGTGTGTATTATTTTACTGAAATTCCTTTCATAGACTTAACTCCCAGTAACTTGCTTTTACGAAATCCATAGCAAAATGATCCATTTAGGCGAGGTAGAAAATTTTTGAAAACTTTTCTGTCCATAGGTCACGCTTCAGAGCATAACCAATATTTCGTATGGATGAGATCTTTGACTTCAGCTTTTCAAAATGTATGAAATAACTATTCTCAACGTTTCTATAAATTGTTGTTGAATAACATCAACTTCGATTAAGCTTTTAATCCATTATCTTGTACTAAAGAATATCACCGAATATCTTCAAGAACCCATTCAGTCAAAAGATCGGTACAAGCCTTTTTAACCTCTTGGTTTTCAATAATGCGTAGCAGTTGTGTTTGTTTAAATTTGATAATGCATTTTTATTGTATTTGTATACATTTTTACAAAATGTGTTAATTCAATATTATTTTCATTTTGACCTGTACAGGGAGTGCGTTAAAGCAAAACCATACAATATCAGTTACACTTATTCAATCATTTATAACAATAGTAACAGATATGTATATGGTATATTTGTTTTGGCTATACGTCAACCAACAGTAACACAGGAGATTCAAACGTACAGTGAAAAATATTTACAGAGATTGAGTGATCATACAAATACTTTGGCTATTTCCCTTCTTGATGACAGCAATGAAACAATACGATTAAAACGTACTCACATTCTTGACTTGCCGTTCAGAAACTAATTCTAAACTTGTAAATATGGAATATCTATTTATTCTTTATTGTAAATATGTATATAAAACTTCTCGCACTTCATTTTATTTCATTTTTTAATATATTTGTATAATTTTAATATATTTGTGTATAAAAATATATATTTTAATTAATATTCATATATTTTTAACAAAATAAAATAACTGGTAGTTTATTGTATATTGTTATATAGTTCATTGGAATTATATAATGCATGTTATTTGATATACTGTTAACTAATTTGCTTATTGTCCTAGAACAGATTGTAAATAAAGAATGTTACAAAAAAAAAAAAAGAAAGGTAAACTGAATGAATACCAAACTACTTAAAGTCTTGACGATTTTTTTTAAATTTTTCCTTATGGACTCAGGCGTTGGACTTGCTTAAGTCAATTACAAACGTAGAAATTATTTATTCTCTACACCGTCTCCAATTTAAATTGAGAAAATTTCATGTGAAATTGAGAAAACTGCGAATGAAGTTGCAAATGAAATAGAGAAAGTAAAAAATTATATCTTTTGTTTTTAATTTCTTTTCAAGACTTATTAATATTTTTTTTAATTTATTAAATTTTTAATTTATTCAACTGAAATGAACATAAAAGGAAATGAGATATTTAACAAAAAAAAAAGGAACAAAAGTATAGGTATGTAAGAATTTAGGTCTTTTTTTCATTTATTTTAAATAAAAATGTTTAATGGACGAAATATTAAATAAAAATCATTTTCTTAATTTCAAATAAAAAATCTCAATTCCTTTTGAAATTTTGTAAATTTTCGATGGAAAAATCGCAATTTCATTTGGAATTTCACAACTTCAAAAGAAAAATCTCAATTTCATATGGACTTTTCCCAATTTCAAATGAAAGAACCCAAGTATATTTGGAGTTTTATTAATTTTATTTGTAAAGTTCTCAATTAATAGTAATGAGCACTTATTACTGCTGTCAAATACTTGGCTATCTATACTTAAGTGGTCCTCATTTGATGTAAAAGTTTGGCGCCTAATTGTTAAACAAAACCTAAGTATAAAATACGAATTCCAGTAAAAGTGTTAATTAAATTTTTATAACGAATTGCGCCAAAGATATATCACAATTTATTATTTTGATCCCAGGGCTCTGAAGAGTTAAATAAATATAAAATTAACCGAATTATAAGTATATCTTAAATTCTACATACTCGTTTTCGGTAACTTTAGTTAAAAATATCTTAAAATCCAAAGCTGACAGCGGCAAATAATGGTTTAACGTCCTCGGATTTATTCCAAATTTTAGACACGGAAGATCTACAATTTTGTACGTCACTGTACAGAGGGTATATATCAGTTTGTTTGCAACTCATCGAAATAAATTCTGGAGACCCCCATTAACTATATATATTCCTGATCCTTATAAAAGGAGAAGTCGATCTAGCAATTTCCGTCTGCCTGTGTGTTGAAAACATTCTCCTGTCGACTAAGTCAAACTACTTAGGTTTACAATATATGTCATAATCTGCAGAAGTTTGGTATTGCATTTGGAGCCTCTAGCCGATGAATAACGTACAAAAATGTAAAAATACTCCTAGAAAATTTCATATAAAAAATTTAAAATAGTGAAAAATATTTATATGTAAACAGAACATGTGCATATCGATATGTCTAAGCGATGCATACACATTTTTGATTGCTTCTTGTTTTCGTTATTTTTTTGTGCATCTGAACAACAAAAAACCAAAAAAATCTGTATGCATCGATAAAAAAACAAAGAAACCAAAATGTAATTATTATGGTGACAGCCATTTTTTATTTTTTTTTTTTTTAATTTCAACATGCGGGTCGGATTATTATAGGGTTGCCAGACGGGCCTGATTTGGCCTGATTGTCAAGTTTTTTAATGTGTGTCAAGTGTCAAGTGAAAAAGTGATTTGTCAAGTTTTTTTATAAGTATATTTCTAAAAAATAATGCCCACATTGTTATTATCAATGCAACTAAGGACTAATATGATGCATATTTTTCTTTCTCTGCAATCATAGTGTAAAAAGTATAGTTTTCTTTCCGTGCTGCTGTTTGTAACTACCAAAAATATTTGACCTAGCCCCATCTTTTATTACACCGATCGACTCAGAATCACTTTCTGAATCGAGTAAGCGATGTCCGTCTGTCCGTTCGTCCATTCGTCCGTCCATCCGTCCGTCCAACCGTCCGTCCGTCTGTGTGTCCATGTAAACCTTGTAATGAAACTACAGGTCGAAAATATGAATATATTTTGATGAAGTTGGGTATATAAGACTTTGCCGGCCATAGCATGAACGCTATTGAAACCGGTGAAATTCGGTCCATGTTCAGACCTAGTCCCCATACAAATAAACCCTATGAAATCGACATAAATTGCCATAAGGTTTAAATTATCATATAGATCTCAGTCAACTTGGCTTTGTATGTATTTATTATATCCGTTAATTAGTAGTCCAAAAATAATCCCTATAGGAAAATTCTTAGTTATAGGCTCCATATAGAGCTGCTTCCCAATCTTCACTAAAATCTGTCAAAAAAAACAAAAATATTGCACAAATTTTTCTCAAATTTGGTTTGTATTTATTTTTTCAAAATGTAAGTGAGATTGCCAAATATGGTCAGGATCGGTCCATTTTTCAACCTAGTCCCCATATAAATATAGCACCCGATATGAACTTTTTCATATCTGCAGCCAAAAAAATTAATAACAATGTCACTCAAATTTGGTTTATGCTTATTTTCTATATTCAATAAGTTGGACCATGGTATAGGGTATCGTATAGTCGGTCTAGAACGACTATAATTTTCTTACTTGTTGATTGTTAGTTTGTTTTAACGAGTATATTACTTGCAGTATATTTTATTGTAATACATGTAAAATTCACGTTTTATTTAATATTAAATTCAATAACACAAAGAAATTTGTAAAAGCAAAATATAAATTTAAACGATATTATTAAAAAAAAACAATAATCAAAATTAAATAATAGCACGATGGCAGCTGTCTAGGTTTTCCGACATTTCAACATCAACTTATCGACTTCAACCAACGACTGACTGAATATGAGTTCTGTAACCGCCAACTAGAAATAACAACTTCAACTGACGACTGTGGGAATGACCCCACTTTACATTCGGTCATCCTGATCGTCATCTGACCCAGATGACAAAAGCTCGTCGTTTGTTTTGGCATATCGCCACAATTTCATGTTGTCACACGATGTTGATGTTTTATTCGGACCTTCTGTAGTTGCAGCTTTTTGAACATCATATCGACCATTTCTTTTGACCTTTGTGATTTTGTATGGACCGAGATATTCGGCTGCCAGCTTTTTTCCTGCGACAAATTGAATTCTTTTAATAGCAACTAAATCACCCAATTCGTAACCAGTTTCTTCTTTTCTCTTCTTATCGTAGCTGTCTTTGTAGGACTGTTGTGCCTTTGTTAATTGCAACCTGGCATTAGCGCGCATGGTCTCCCTTGTGTCACTGTGTGTTTGAACTAGCTCTTCTTCTAAGGTTTGTAGTATATCGCTGCTGACACCATTTCTCATTTTAACGCCACACATAACTTCGAATGGGGTAAGCTTCGTTGAACAATGGACATACGAGTTGATAGCCTTTTGAACGTGACCAACAAACTTATACCACTTGGCAGGATCACTATACGACAACTTTGAAATGATACCTAAAATCAATCTGTTGACCCGTTCGATTTGACCATTACCTCTAGCAATCCCAGTTGTCACCTTGACGTGCTCTATATTATTGGAGTTACAATATTCGTCGAAAGCTACTGACGTGAACGCCCACCCTTTGTCGCTGATTATTCGACAAGGATTCCCAAATATGGTTGACCATTCAGACAAGCGACGTATGACTTCTTCTGACCCTGTTGACTTCGTAGGAAACAGCCAGACAAATTTGGAAAACCCATCCACCATTGCAAAAATGTACTTGTACTGTTTGTATGTGCTGTCCATAGGACCGAGATGATCTACATGTAGGGTGTTCAGCGGTAAATCTCCTTTCTCAATGCAATGTAGAAAACCTTCCTTCTTGCCCAACTTTTTATTGCAAATAATTTATGCTCTATATGAGGAATAAAGTAGTGCTGCTGTACACTGTGTATAGTCTTTTGAATTGCAAAATGGCCAACGTCGTGTGCATTACGAATTATTTCGGTTTCCATCAACTTTGGTACGACTAACAAATCGTTGCCCTTTACAGTTTTGAACACCAGTCCTCCTTTTAACTTGTAATTCTCGTATGGACCTTCGGTGAGAATCTTCGTGATTGCCTGGATGTGTTTATCTTGTTGCTGGGCCTTACATAAACGTACACTTAACTCCGACATGATTACCATCACTTCTGCGTTGGGATGACGACTTAAACAATCAACATGTTTCATTCTGTTACTAGCACGGTGCTCAACGGTGTAATTGTAGTCCTGCAGGTATAAGATCCATTGTGCCACATCGCGAGGAAGATCTTGTTTTGATGTTGTCTGCTTGAACGCAGCGCAATCAGTCACCAATTTAAATTCAACTCCCAATAAGTAGTGTCTGAATTTTTTTAAAGTTAAATAAGCTGCTTTTACCTCTAAAACGTAACTGTGCTGCTTAGACTCTTGAGGAGATGCTTTTTTGCTCCAAAAAAAATACAGGGTGTAGTTGATTGTCATGCAGCTGTAATAGGGCTGCCCCAAAACCATCTTTAGATGCATCTGTGTGTACTTCAGTGTGTATGTTTCTGTTATAAATTTTCAACACTGGTTCGCTTGTTAACGTCTTTTTCAACTTCTTTATCGCCTCGATCTCCTCTGCTTCTATCTTAAAAATTGCATTCGACTTCAGAAGATTTGTTAACGGGCGCGCAATAAGCGAGTAGTTTGTTTATAAATTTTCTGAAGTACCCTGTGGGACCTAGGAACGACTGCACTCCTCTAATGTTAGTCGCTGTTGGAAATTTATCAATGGCTTTAGTTTTATCGCTGCCCGGCCAAACGCATCCATTTTCCACAGTATGGCCCAGAAAATGTATCTTCGTTTGCATGAATTTGCACTTAGACCACTTAATTTTGAGGCCAAAACGCGATGCCTTATTCAACACCTTCTGTAAGTTACTGAGACAATCTTCTGTTTTAACTCCAAAAACGATTATATCATCCATTTACAGTTCCATCACACAGTCATTGATTAATGGTTGGAAAATAAAATTAACATGCCTTATAAAGACGGCTGGGGAAATGCAAAAACCAAAAGGGGCCCGATTAAATTCAAAAATTCCCTCCTTTGTAACAAACGCCGTATATTTCCTGCTACTTTCCTCTATAGGCACATGAAAAAAACCATTTTCCAAATCCATAACTGCGAAATATTTGGAGTCTTGTAGTTTTTCGAGAACATCGTCGATCAATGGTACCGGGAAACAATCTTTTAAGACCATTGAATTAAGTTTACGGAAATCGACGCAAACCCTGTGTGAACCATCCTTCTTCTTTGTAACCACCACTCTGCTTGAGTAATCAGATGTAGAATGTCTTACGATACCTTGTGCCAACCAATCGTCGACTTGCTTTTTAACTATTTCCTGCTGCTGAGTTGGTAAACGGCTAGCAGATTGAAAAGGTATGGCATTGTCTGGAATAACTTTCATCGTCACTGGACATTCAACCCATTTGTCGTCCGGTTTATAGGCTTCTATCATCTTCATAATTGGTTTTTTATATTTTTGTGGTACCTCTATTTGCTGTTCAACATTGACAATGTTGTATACCCTTAGGTCTGAAGTCATTTCTTCTCTCTCTCTAGCTTCTGTTGCTGTGTGAAATGTGTAACCCTTAGCGTCTGCGACTAACTTACATTTTTTAATAAAATCATAACCGATCAACGCGATGTATTTTAAACTATTATCATCGACAACTAGAATTTCGTGTTCCAATTTAACACTGTCAACTTCTAGTGTACCTTTAAAACGTCCTAGCACTTGAGTTTTTGAATTACCGAGCCCGTATAATACTTTTTCAATTTTCGATAATTCTATGTCTTTAAAATGTTCATCATACACACTTGCTTGAATCATTGTTACGTCCGACCCGGTATCTACCAAACTTTCGAGTTCGACATTATTAAATAACATTTTTTTCAACCGCTTTTTGTCTATTATTACATTCACATTTACATAATTTTTAGTTTGTTTTTTAAATGTACAATCTTTTGCAATATGACCGTTGTTGTTGCATTTAAAACACTTAGTAACAGCTTTACACTCTGCTCTCTTATGTTCGACCGACCCGCAATTAAAGCAATGTTCTTTTTTATTACCGTTCTCTTTATAATTGTCATTGCGCTTATACGTACGATTTATTGGTTCGCTTTTTATTACTCTGTTAAGAATTTCGTATTGATCTCTTAGTTCTCTAAAGTTTTTTGTGCTATACATCGAGTATTTGAGTTCACTTTTAATTGGAAGTCCATCAACTATGTACTGAATTACCGAAATGTCTTCAATAGAACCGAGAGACGCGATTTTCTTCATTTGAAGCACATATTCATGGAAGTTTTCAAAGTCTCTTTTTTTTCATTCACTCAACTGTTTATGTAAATCAACACTATTATACTCGACATGAAACTCACTAATTAACGCGCTTCGTAATTTTTCATAGTCGCTGACTGTAACCGATTCAAGGAATAACTGCGCTGTTTTTACCATTTTATTTCTTGCTTCCGCATATTTTTGTTTTACATTTAATCCGTATGCTTCTGAGTTATTGTCAAAGTTTTCGAACCACTGTTTAATTGGAATCGATATGCCATCGCATTCTGGTATTATTTTGCCAAATGTGTCCACCGAAATATTAACACGATTGTCTTTGTCATATTCTTCCTTATTCATTTTGAGTGTAATTAATTTCAAAAGTTCACTTAAATGCCTGGAGTCTACATTTGAACTGCCTAATTTATTTTCTTCTACTCTTTTAGTTTGTTTTTTATTTTTACTCTTTTTTGGTACAGAATCACTTAAACAAAATTCTGATGATATACGTTTTGATCTTTTATATTCGCGTGCTACCGAAGGAGTAAAATATTTTGGACCGACGTTTTCGCTTTGATTTTTTTTCGTACAGTCTTGCTTCTCATTTATTATAATAATTTTCAGCTTTGTTGTTTACACCACTGTTTAAACCTCGTCGTTGTAATAGTCCCGTTTTATGTTTAACACCGTACTTATTCCTTTTTATCTTATGTACAACTATTTTACTTTTAGATTTTTTTTCATACAGGTTTGCTTCTGTTTTATTTATTATATTAATTTTCTGCTGTGTGTTTACGTCTCAGTCCCGTTTTATTTGTAACACTGTACTTGTTATTTTTTTATCTTATTTACAATTATTTCGCTTTTAGATTTTTTTTTTCATGTGTTGAGCGGTTGAGCCCCCAATTGTAAAATTCACGTTTTATTTAATATTAAATTCAATAACACAAAGAAATTTGTAAAAGCAAAATATAAATTTAAACGATATTATTAAAAAAAGACAATATTCAAAATTAAATAATAGCACGATGGCAGCTGTCTAGGTTTTCCGACATTTCAACTTCAACTTATCGACTGCAACCAACGACTGACTGAATATGAGTTCTGTAACCGCCCACTAGAAATAACAACTTCAACTGACGACTGGAAAGGACAACTTTAACTGGAAGTTACGGCTCTCTTTACTGCTGACTAGATGACAACTTAGAACAGTGGGAATGATCCCACTTTACATACAATGGATTAGTGATAATATAACGAAAATGGTGGAAGTTAACGAAGATGCTGGATCATGAAAAAACCAAGATATACTCTTTACTTGGATAGATGGAATGTGGCACCAGAATATTCCAATTGGATACAAAAGAAAGATCAGTACACTTCATTGTGTAAATTATGTCAGACCGAAATTTCAATAAAATATGAAGGCAGTTGGGCATTAAATAGACATATGAAAACTAGAAAACATGCCAAAATGTATTTTCGCAAAAGATGTCCCGGAGCATTTCGAATTTCACTATTTCAGCAGAAACTACAATTGAAACACAAATTGCACAGGCTGAACTATTATGTGTATTTCATAATGTATTACACAGCCTCAGCTATAACAGTTTGGATTGCCAAATAAAAATGAGTTCCACCATATACTGCGATAGTAAAATTGCCAATAAAATTGCGTATAAAATCAGCAGCTATAACAAGAAACGTTTTGGATCCATATTCGCAAGAAAAGTTGCTAAAGCCTTAAACGAATGTTGGTATTATTCCGTAAGCAACGATGCTTCAAATATCGGTAACGGAAAAACCTATCCGTATGCTATACAATATTTAGATCCCGAAACTGGGATACGTAAACAAATTTTAGATTTTTACGAAGATCCTGATGAAGCGTCTAAGGATCTATTTGGTAATATTATTAGAATTACATATGATAATAAATTAAAAATTGAACAACTTACATCGTATAGTGCTGATAACGCAAATGTTAATTGCGGTTTATATAATTCTGTATTTTAAAAACTTAAAAAAGCCGAATTATAAAAGCAAATTGCAATTGCCATGTAATTAATATTTATATTAAAAATGCTCTTAACACTTTATCTGTTGACGTGGAAAACATTGTGATCAAAATATATAATGAATTTAGCTCTTCGGCTGGGACTACAAAAAAATTAAAACAATGTTTTGAATTTGCAAACATCGAGCACAAAAATCGCCTTCGACAAGATGGCTTTCACTTCTGCCACCAATTGACCGTTTGTTATATTGCTGGCCTGCAGTAAAAAGATATTTTATAAAAAAAGCCGAAAAGTTCTTTGGGAATTCGTAGCCCATGCGATTTCCGACATAGAACTTATAAATGAAGATGATGAATGCACAATTGGAGGTTTGTCCGAGTCATATTTATATTTAATTCATAATGTACGAGTTCCAAGCCGCTATAATAGTTTTAGAAAGTGACTCCTGCACAATTGTAGAACTACGTAACGTAATGGCCAATCTTATGAACAGAATTCAAAGCCGTATGAATGATAATTTTTATGGAAGCAAAGTTGTTACAATTATGAAATCCCCTTCCCCTTATGAAATGAGCACGTTCAAGTTCGAAGCAAATGAGTTTCTTAAGAGAGCTGCCAGTTATTTAGCTGAACGGTACGATTTTGGAGAAACATCAATATATAATCATATTTCCTGTTTAAATATAAAAAAGTCTCTTCTGACTTGGAATAAGCTACCGCAATTATTAGGCATTTCAAATAACATTGACAATGATAAACTGTATGCCGATTACTGTGTTCTTCGAAAAGTTTACGACATTTTACCAAAAGATATAGCAAATGATAAAATATGGTCACATTTTTTTAAAAAGCGTGCAGATAGCAATCATCCAAATTTAAAAAAGTTGATCTCCTTTCTGTTTTCTATACCAATAAGCAATGCCTTTTGTGAAAAAGTATTAAGTGTTCTAAATAATTTATACACAAGAGATAGGAATAGAATGTCCTCCGACCTTATTAAAGCCGAGCTATTAATAAGAATACATTTTAATGAGGATTGCAAAAATTTTCAAATTTTTTAGCAACATCCGATGGTAGAGAATTAGTTAATTCTGTATCTAAGAATACTAAATATATGTGTCAAAACAAATAATACCTATTTAAGTAACAACTAATTTTTCTTTAAAATATAAAGACTGAATTCCATCGTTTTACAAAACAAGTACTGAATTTTTATTGTCATATTTTTTGTTGTTTCTTTTATATTGTTTCTGTTGTTTTTACTTTTTAAGATATTTTTTTTTTGTTGTAATAATTTTTATGAAAAAAAAATAATAAAAATGAAATAAAAAAAACAACAGTATGAGTGTTTTTAATTGTTAAGTTTTTTTTTCAAAATCAAGTTTTTTTTTGGTCAATGTCAAGCTTTTTGGCAAATTGGATCTGGCAAGCCTAGATTATTATTACACTGGGTCAAAAACTCTAAAGCGAAAAATTTGAGCCAAATCGGACAATGCTTTCTGGACGCGCATTGAGTTCAAAGTTAAAATATGAACTTATTTGTAAATATTATAAAAAAAAAAAATTTGTTTTTCACAAAATTTTTTATATAAATAATTGCGTTTCAGTTAAGCTAATTAATAAACCTTAGTCTAGAGCAGACATATGCAAACTGACACAAACGCATTTCAAATCAGTTTTACGAATTTTGCGACTGTGTTAAGTTGAACGGAGCAAGCAGAACAAAAGCAGAGAAAACAAAAGTAGTACACTGATTAAAAAATTAAAATTAAAAAAATTAAAAATTAAAACTAAATCTTAAAAAAAAAATCAAATACCAACATCTCCAATGATTATTTCCCCCTCGTAAAGTTTTATTCTTAATAAATCACATAGGTGTTCATCCGTTATTTGTTGCGATATTTACTTTTAATTAATTTTAAAATACTAAAAGCGGCTTCACAGTCGTACGTGGACCCGAACATGGAGTATAATTTAAGTATTTCCTTCTTAATAACAGGATACTTCTCTTTGTTTATTTTTTTCCAAAATGATTTTCCAGTGTCTAGCGGTAAATTTATATCATTTTTCATTATTTCTAATTCAGCGGCTAATTCCAAATTATCAACATTTTTTTCAGTCAATGGGTCGTTGTGAATATCAATCATAGTTTTAAGTGATTTGAAATCTTCGAATCTATCTGCAAAATTTTGTACCAAAGAAGCTACTATTTCTGTATACTGTGCTATTTTTTCGTCATTACGATACTCCGCAAGAATTTCAAAGGTTCTAGGAAGATTGCTGGTATCATTGTTGCGCAATTGAGACAGTATAATTTTAATTTTGCGTTCAAAGCGGTGGGAGCACTCTGTTAGGTGGAATATAGTTTTGTTTCGTCCTTGAAGAGTCAGATTGTATTCATTTATTATCTCCGTTAAATCGCACAAAAAAGCTAAATCGGAAACAAAATTTTTATCTTTCAGAGAAGACGCCATTTCTTTCAACTCATTTTTTTCCGATTGTTCTAAAAACAGTTGTACTTCATCTCTCAAATTGAACAACCTTTCCAGGCTTTTCCCGCGGCTCAACCACCGAACTTCTGTATACAATAATAAGTCTCCATAATATGACTGTAGCTCTTCCAGTAAACTCTTAAATTTTCTATGCGTGAGGGCGTTATGGCCCCCTTTAATTTTATTTATTATTCTACAAGCTCTATCCATCGTTTCCACTATATTTAATTTTTTTGCAAAAAGTGCAGACTGGTGTATTATGCAGTGGAAATTAGGAATGTGAATATTGTTTTTCATCAATTGACCCTTAAGACCTTTTTCTTTTCCTAGCATTACCTTTGCCCCGTCTGTACATATGGAAGCTAGCTTATCACCATTTTCGGTTAAGAGAATATTATTTTTAATACAATCAAAAATGGTTTCGCCATTCACATGGCCGTGAAATGCAAAACAACTAAAAAATTCTTCAAAGCATTCCATATTTTTATCAACTGACCTAATGCATATAATCAACTGACTAATGTTAGTAATATCTGTGCTCTCATCAAGGCAGATGGAAAAGTATTCACAGTCTTTCAATCTTTGCAACGTAAACTTAAAAATATATTTACTAATTTTTTCAGTTCTACGAGCTATTGTGTATCTTGAAAGATGAATATTTTCTATCAGCTCGTAGGCTGATTTTCCCTTTTCCCCAAAACAGTTGAAAATTTCTCGTGCCATTTGCTTGAAAAATTCTCCATCCTCAAAAGGACGACATTGTTTTGCTAACATCAACCCTGCGACAATTGAAGCATTCTTTAGTTGTTTTTTTTTCTCTTCAACTGTCAGACTTAGAGAAGGGGCATTTTTTTGTTGCAGGGAATTGAACATTTCATATTTTTTTTCTTCATCCAATTCATTAATATTTTTATGAATGGATATGAAATGTCTTTTTAAATTATAAAATCTTAAATTTGTGAAGATTTTATCACAAATCAGGCATTGGGCATTATTTTTGCCATTTACAAACATAAAAATTTCTTTATATTCGTCCATGGCAATTAAAAATTTTTTTTTAAGTGTAGTGTTTTTTATTACAAATAATTTTGCTTGCAGAGCGATACGGTGTTGCTTGGTCAAATGCAGAACAGCAACTGACTTTGAATCGGTAAACAAGCAGCAAGCTTTCGGACATGTTGGTGTGAAAAAACGATCAAGCTACTATCTGTGTGAAAACACGATGACTCACAAGAGTACTAGCTGCACATCTATGGTCTAGAGTAAATTATCTTCCTAATAAAAGAACCAGATCTATTATCCGTTGAAAAACAGCCAAGTTATATCAAGTTCCCCAGGCAATAAATGCGCCGCAGACCACTTGATTAAGATAATCGAGCTCACATTTTTAAATGCATTCAAATAATTTACAACAACAATATTTTTTCATTCTCCTGATCCCAAAATGATCTTATGTAAAGTATTTTGCATCTCCTCTATTGTTATGCCTTTCTAAATTAATGTCAAAACGGTACGTATTTTTTAGCACTATTTACTTTTTCAAAAATTTTGTTCATGAAATCTTAAGAAACCAACGATTGGACTTCAAGGTTTTCTTAACAAAATATATCTGATTAAAAATGCTAAATATTGTAGGTATCCTGTTCTTAATTTGGCGAGGGCAACGTTTTTATTTCAGCGGATTTCAAGATTTTTCATACTTTTTCAACTGTTAGGCTACATATTTTTCGCGTTTTCATATTTCAAACATCTTTTGTCAAAATATTAAACCCCTTGATATAAAATCTCAATCCTGGAAGCTAATGTTAAATTGAAACACCATAAATTGTCCCCATTTAAAGTCAAAGGTCAAATTTAAGGATGTTTATATATTTTTTAAACAAAATATCGAAATAATATATATTTGTGAAAGGAGTTCGATAAAACTTGGTAATAATATTTTAATTATTCTAGAAAATAATATTCTGGACTTATTTTCCGAAAATTTTTTTTCATACAAACCACTGTCACCCTAGTAATTATATGTGTTTACATTTATGCTGATTGTATTTAATAATCGCTTTCAATTAAAAAAGCACAAAAACATATAAGATTGTTTTTAATTGTTATATTGGTTTTAAACATCAATGTAAAAAATTTAGCTATGAACATATGAAATCTAGCCTTTTTTGTCTCTTAGAATACGGGTGGAGGGTACCACAGCCGTGTTTAATTCTCTTACTTGTTCTTGCTAAAATCGACTATGTTCTACAAATCTATGTCCACTGCCCTAAAAAAATCTAAAATGATTATATTCGCCTTACCATTGACCTATCTAGGAGCATCTATAATATTAATTGGCTAGGCGTTTTCTTATGACCGATGTTTTGCTCTACCGTTATATCCCGATTTTGACTAAACGTATATCATTTGAAAGGTATTTCTTTTTATCAGATTTGCAGATTTTTGCCTTTATTTAAAGTTGCTACTAACACATACATAAAATTATACAATGATATGTGTGTGTTTATTAAATTTGTTAATGTGTTTGTAATAAAAATGAGTTTGTTTTTTGTGTTAATTTTTGAATTGGCTATAATTGATTAGCATACCTTTAGGGCCTTTATTTAATGCAAAAATAAAATATCCTAGAATTTGCACTCGAATTTCGAGGGCTGGAATCTGTTTGTTATTAAAAATATGCTCACTGAAGCTGTACCCATTAAAGTGATTTAAAACTAATGCCTAAACTGTTTGTATCGAATCACAAGAACCTAAACAAACACCTCAAAAATACCAGTAAGCAAAAACAAATATGTAAAAATCAATACACTATACATAGATGTGTAAAATACGCTAGAGATCTCTTTCCTACTCTACGCCCGTATTTACCCAACAAAAAAAATTAGCCTTGGTGGTTTTTAAAACAAACATCATTTACTCTCGATTTACAAACCCATTCAAAACAATCAGCATCACCTGAAGTATATCATCAATTATTTTTGTCCTTAAAATGTCTCTATAAAGATTCTAATTTTATCTTCACTGACGGCTCAAAAACTGATACATATACGTCGTTGCGTGTTTTTGATCATTATTTTTCGCTTATATGGATTCTTAAAGACCCATTGCAGCATTTTCGCAACAGAAGCCTTAGCAATCAAACTCGCCGCAGAATACTTTTCTAAACAAAAAGGCCGGTTCGCTATTTGCACTGACAGCAAATCCACAACCTCTTCAATTTTGAACACAAAATAGTCTGAATAAATAGTGGCATATATTCGTAATTTATTAATTAAATTCCCAAACAAACTTCGAATGATGTGGGTACAAGGACACGTAAACATTTCGGAAAATGTTGGAGCAGACAACGTTGCAGGGAATGCATTAAGACATACATTATTAACTTAACTTAACTTAACTTAATGTCTAATCTCAATGGATTGGCATCAATTTTGAAATCAGAATGAAATCAAATACACCATCACATCATTGGTTGATTCTATTCCTTCGACATTACAAGCGCACAGTGGATGAAAATCGTTTTTCATTGGCCAAAATTCTGTAACTTTTGAACCGATCAAAATATTTTAGTATTTTTTTTTTTAATGGATTGATATTTAGTTGAACTTAATTCGGTTTTTATTTCATTTAAATTGATTCAGTACTTTTTAAGGAATTCAGGTCAAAGTTGAACTTACCAGCTTTTAGCGTGAAATATGGATGGGCTTTTTATTATTTTTATTTAATAATAAGCATTTTTTGGTAATAATGGGATTTTCACTCAAAAAAGTTTTTACACTTAAAAAAAAGTAAAATCAACTGGAAATTTTGCTATCACTACTGAAAAATTAAAAATTTTTTGCTGTTAAATTTGCAAATTTGTTTACACTCAAAGAATATTTACACTTAAAAAAACATTAGTAATATTATCTCAAAGTCTTGCTATTTCTAAAGAAAAATTTATCATTATTTGCTGTCAAATTTGTTAATTTTAGCAAAACAAATCTGCTGAACAATGATTCTGATTTTGATATGAAAATAAGGGTATTTATTTTTTGAATCTTTCTTATTTATTAAAACATTTCATATATATATGGGTAAAAAAACATTTTAAAAATAAAAATTGCAATAGATTTTAATAGCATTTGTAACAATGGTAGGTTCTGTTTATTATTATTTTTTATAAATACTACGTTTTTCGTACTTAAATAACAATGAAAGGCAATTATAATTATTATTCATTTGACTCAAATATTGATTGCAAATATTCCATATTTTGTTTTGTGTTATTTCTGTTCTTTAGTAATTTTTTTACTTCTTCATCTAAATCCTGATGTTCCACTTTCCATTAATTTCGAATACTGGACATGAACGTATCTGACGTTGCCAATAATATATTAAATACATCTTCATTTGTGGTATTTCGTGAAATTTTTCTAGTGTTCTGCTCTCCATAAAATCTGTAATCCTGAGTCCTTTTTTGCTGACCCTCCTCTGATAGATCTCCAAGTGCCACCAAATGATATTTAATGACATCTTCTACATGATAAAGGATTTTCCGAACTGTTGCAGACATATTTCTCTATGGGTACTTGGTTGTATATATTTTTGCAGTTTCCTTAGTATAATCTCCAAATATTCTAGAGTCAATTCCTTCATTGCACGCGAGTACTTCTAGGATTATTTTAAATGTGAATGTTATTTCAGATGCTGCTTCTGGATCTGAAAAGAATGTTATTGCGGTATTGCCATCATTTGCATTACCTGACCCTTGTTTTGGCTGATCTATAATCTTTGTAGCGTTTTTTAAGTGCTATGACGAAATTAGATAATTGGTCTTGTATTTAGGTGCTACAAGAATTTAAGTTTAATTTTAACGTAACTAAGAACATCTTCCCCATTTTTGTTACTAAAATTCTCTTCGGCAAAGTCTTTATAACTGAAACTCTCCATATTTTTCCGGATATTTTTTATTTTCGACTGTTATTGGTGAAATATATTATAGCAGTTGAGCTTTTATAAGCCTTCTCATAAGCCATCATACTATGTTTCTAGATAAATTAAAAAGGTAAGAAAATGGCATTAGTGCATTACTACCTAAATAATATATGAAAAACCTACTATACAAATGAATTACCTGTGTGTGTTTTCTTTCCTACTTGGATTAGTGCATTGTTAGGTAAAATAAAAATGTATAAAAAAGGTATGATAATAAAAAAACCAAGACTACAAATGAATTACATCCTTTGAGTATTGACATTCTTACTTACAACTATATCAAAAGAGTGGTGTATTTTGTAAGCAGATATCATTACTGGTAATAGAGCAAATAATGACCACTATAAGCTATAAAACACCTAAAGCACAAATTTAACACACCATTGTATACTTAAAGGGCTGTTGAATTACCGTAATTTGAAATTTTTTTTTGAGTAATTTCATTAAAATGAAAAAAGTGTTCTACCCAAGGCTCGTCACGGATGCAAAAGTATATATGGAGTTAAAGAGGACACTTTCACCTTTCTCCGGGTGGTATAAGTTTCTTGTTCCCTTTTGATCCATGGAAGTTCTATTCCACTAAGGTTGAAATTTTACAAAAATATAGTAAACATAGTAGCTCTGACCACTTTCAATAACTAAAGACTAAAATCCTACCAACCTTGTGAAAAGGACCGTAGGTCATTATCGATGATAACTTGCGAGTAGTAACCATTTATTTTTGATAAAAAAAAACAAAAAAATCACCTTTTTCTGAGATTAAAAAACAACTCAGTTTGACAGCATACCACGCCCACAATTGGCAATAGTTTAACCTAATTTCTTGCTACATTAATCAGGATATATTAGCTATAAAATGGCGTTAAATTTTTAAAATCGGTAACAACAAAAATTTAGACTTTTGGCCGATGAAATCAAAATTTCAGCCACAGTGAAGCGGTAATAACAAGTAATGGCTAAGCTAAAATATATTAGTTTTAAGTACAGTTTTATAAGATATGACAATTTAATTTTAAAAAACATGTTGCATTTCAATAAGAATTTGTTTAGCTGACGTAGTGCTTTATATTTTAAAAAGTTGTTCGATACAGGATGAATAAATGATATTAAACCAAGGACCATATAATAAGAGGATGTCCAAACCGCGTTTGTCGTCATTGCGACCGATTTGTGTCAAGAAGGTATTAATACACGTAAATATACCAAATTAGAGATTAACCTAAAAAGTCTAGGGAGTCATAGCATTCGATTTAGATGCGACTCATGTCATGACTATTTTAATTTGTTCAACAGTAATTACTCACATAAACCTATTTCATAATATAGAGGAACTAATTTTATTTGCCAACATCATTATGTTGCACACCAAAAGTGATTTGGAATTTAGGGAGTCTTACTGTATATTTTAGATATGATTTATTCCTTGGCTATATTTGAAGGGTGCCCAAAATTTCACGCTAGATTTTAATTAAACAGAAACCACAGTTTTTTCTGTATATTGTTGGTTGCACTAAATCATAAAATAAACAGGTTTTACTGACGAAGTTTTACATGACAATTTTTCATAAATGTGGCTGAATTTCATTGATACAGCGTTAAATTTACTTCTGTAATGAACGGGTAGTTGTTTACCCAATGGTGTTAAATCACACGATTAAATATTTCCAAATAGGTTTTGACTGTGGCTGAAACTTTGATTTCATTGGCCAAAAGTCTAATTTTTTTGTCACCGATTTTTAAATGTTTAACGCCTTTTTGTAGCTAATATATCCTCATTAAGGTAGCCAAAAAATTAGGTTAAACTATTGCTAATTTTGGGCGTGGCATGCTGTCAAACTCAACTGTTTGTTTAATTTCAGGAAAAGGTGATTTTTTTTTTTTTTTTTATCAAAAATAAATGGTTACTACTCGCAAGCTATCATCGATAATGGCCTGCGGTCTTTTTTATAATGTTGATAGCATTATAGTCCTTTTCTCAAATTTCAACTTTAGTGGAATAGAACTTCTAGGGAGCAAAAGGGAACAAGAAACGTATACCACCCGGAGAAAGGTGAAAGTGTCCTCTTTAACTCTATTTATAGTTTTGCATCCGTGGCGACCCGTGGGTGGAACACTTTTTTCATTTTAATGAAATTACTCAAAAAAAATTAAAATTACGATAATTTAAACAGCCCTATAAGTACTCGTATACAATGGTGTATTAAATTTGTGCTTTAGGTATTTTATAGCTTATAATAGTCATTATTTGTTCTATTACCTGTATATATTTGTAAGTAACAGCTCTACCGTTTAATATTAGGGGCGTTATGAAATATTTACAAAATCATTAGATAATACCGATGCATATGAATTTGGATTATCACCACTACATGCAAGAATACGACTTATGGAACAGATACTAAAAATCAGCTATGATTTGAATTTCGGGTCTTCAGGATCAATAAGAAGCAACGAAACCAACAAAGAGTTAAGAAGTTCAAAAAAGAAACATGTTCAAGATGAATATCGAAAATTTAGATCGATTATAGATCAGCCAAAACAAGGGTCAGGCAATACAAATGATGGCAATACCGCAAGTATATTCTTTTCAGATCCAGAAACAGCATCTGAAATAAAAGGAATGGATTTAAACCTTATTTTTAATTGACTCTAGAAAATTTGGAGATTATGCTAAGGAAACTGCAAAAATATATACAACCAACTACCCATGGAGAAATATGTCTGTAAGAGTTCTCAAAATCCTTTATCATGGAGAAGACGTCATTAAATATCATTTGGTGCCACTTGGAGATCTATCAAAGGAGGGAAAAAGGAAATAGGATTACAGATTTTAGAGAGAGCACAATATTAGAAAAAATTCACGAAATTCCACAAATGAAGATCTATTTAATATATTATTGGCAACGTCAGATCTGTTCATCTCCAGTATACGAAATCAATGGAAAGTGGAACATCGGGATTTAGATGAAGAAGTCAAAAAACTACTAAAGAACAGAAATAACACAGAACAAAATATGAAATATTTGAGTCAAATGAATAATAATTATAATTGCCTTTCATTGTTATTTAAGTACGAAAAACATAGTTTTGGTAAAAAAAATAATAATAAACGGAACCTACCATTGTTACAAAGGCAATTAAAATCCATGCAGTTTTTATTTTTAAAATGGTTTTTAAAATTATCAAAGTTGACAGCAAAAAATAATAAATTTTTCTGTAGTAATAGCAAGGTTTTTAGATAATACTATTAACGTTTTTTTTTTAAGTGTCAATATTCTTTGAGTGGAAACAAATTTGCAAATTTAACAACAAAAAATTTTTAATTTTTTCGGTAAGTAAGTAAATCTTTATTGAGTCTTTGCACACATATGCTTAGGTACAACAACGACAGTAGCACAATATATATGTACTAACAGATTCCAACCCTCGAAATTCGAGCGCAAATTCTAGGAAATTTTATTTTTTCATTAAATAAAGACCCTAAAAGTTTGCTAATCATTTATAGCCAATTCACAAATCAACACAGAAAACAAACTCATTTTTATTACAAACACATTAACAAATTTAATAAACACATACATAGCATTGTATAATTTTATGTATGTGTTAGTAGCAACTTTAAATGAAATTAACTCAAAAAAAAAGGAAAAAATTTAAAAATATATAAATCTGCAAAATGGCTAAAAAGAAATACCTTTCAAATAAAATCGGGATAAAACGGTAGAACAAAACCTCAGTCACAATAAATCGCCTAGCCTATTAATATTATAGATATATAAAGCTCTTAGAACTACGATTGTTTTGTTCTAATAAACAGTAAAATGTAGAAGCTACACGCTTCTGTAGAAGCTACACGCTATGAATGTACAATTCATGAAAATATTTTGAATAACGTTTGAGAGATTCTGTTAAATAAATAAACTTAAAACTAAACTTAAAACTAAATAACACATAACATTAACAAAAGATCACTATATAACATGTAAATTGATAAAACGAATTGTAAGAAAAAATCCTACAGATACATATGTAAGTATAAGTTTAGTTTTCATATGTGCATAGAAATTAAATATTTTAGATTATTTTTAAATTGTTTAGGTCCATTGGTCTAAATCGGGTAAGCCGAAATGTGGAATTGTACAGGTAAGTATGTAAATATAGTTCTCTTAAAATAATGTTTATCACAGAATTTCCTTATCAGTCCTCTAGCCTCTATGAGAGCCTGGAGTAGTCCTCAAATAAAGTTCCGGCATGACCCGGGAGACTTTGTCATATTCCAGAGATTATGGGAGGTAGGTAGTTTGAGCTAGACCAGTTAATATATTTTTCGGATTGAAAAATATCTTTTAAAAGGCTGTTTTCGTGGAAGTCAAGTTTTTCTACAAATTGCCTTGTTAGAGAAAGCGCATATGTGCAGAATGGAATCACGGATGATGAGTTGTATATTGTTGTGTTTGAGAAACACCTCGTGTAAGATGAAAAATTCATACCAATGCATTTTCTGATTACTTTCCTCTCAAATAACTCAATTTCTCTGGCTACTGTAGGAGAAATGGTATTGTTCTAATAGCAACTTTTTATATGAGGAGTTTCGTATCCTTATGAAGGTATCTGCTATTGAACAAATTGGAGAACATGCCAGAGATCCTCCTAATTTTGGTTAACATCATCCTTCCGGTAACATTAAAAAAACTCCATTATTACAAAAAATGTTTATAATTGTTATTAAAATCCAAATATTAAATTTTTTAATAAATGAAAAAAATAATAAACACATATTTCATTCTAAAAGTTAACAAAAATCAAAAGTTCAACTTTGACCTAGAATTCCTTAAAAAGTCCTCAATCAATTTTAATGTAACTAAAACTGAGTCAAGCTGAACTAAATATCTATCCATTAAAAAAAAATTACTTAAATATTTTGATCGGTTCAAAAGTTACAGAATTTTGGCCAATCAAAAACGATTTTCAGCCACTGTGCGGCGCAGCAACATGTATATGAGCATTACCATGCAGGAGCATAACTTTGCCGTGGACTAGTACTAAGTACACTTGATCAACTCAATCTCATTACTTGTGTTCGGTTTCGTTGGGTTTGAGCAAATGATAATACACGACTCCAAGCTGATCCCACTAAATAACTATGGAGGTTGAATCCAATAATACTTTCAATTCGCGTCTTAATACATTTTCGGCCTTCCGCTACGTTATTTGTCTTTGTTGTAAAATTCACTATTCTTAGAAATTTGAAACCACTCACGACTACTTCTCTCATTTAAGGCAGCCTCACCATATGCTGCTACAACCAATCGATGCGCCTCAAAAGTGGTAATATAAATCAGAAAAGAAGTAATTCAATGGTTCCCGTAAATGACGCTTATTCGGTTTAAACTGACATCTTCCTTCAAAAAATGTATATGATTTTTATAACAAATTCGCTAATATTTCAATGTTATATTATTGATAGATGTCCAACCTGGCGATAATGAGATTTTAAATCTGAAAATTTTGACATAACTTACTCGTGGCGCGATCTTTTGTTAATAACTTAAACAGTGTTCTTTACTTATTTTTTCCGTACTTCTTTCCTATTTGTTATTCTTTGCTTCCTTGATATGGGTAAGGTTTCAAAATAGAATCCAGAAAATTATGTACAGTTCGTTTTGCCATTTAGCGCCTTCTTTTAAAAAGCGCTAAATTGGCGCTTTTCATTTTCATTTTTAAGTGCTAATTTATATAACATGTTTGGTTGCCCTCAATTTTATCAGATGTGAAAATAGTGAAAAGATTAACAAACAGGATAGTTGTATCTGCGGATAAATTTATAGGGATGATGATGAGATCGATTCCGTAGGATGTAGTTTTTACATTAATAGTGAAGTATTGGGCAGATAATTAATCAAACAAAAATTAATTGAGTAATAAGTTTTTATTTAAGAATTAAAAGTTGTATTAAAAAATGTTTCACGTAGTTTTTTCTATTGATATGCACGCTAGGGGTGGGATAGGGTCGTATGGGAAACCTTAGTAAGAAAATTTGGATACGCTAGGACCCTTTATTTTGTGAGGTTCGTAAAAAATGCATGAGCCAAAAATTGGAAAATTTTGAGTGATGGCAACTGTCATCGGGGTCAAAGTTTGGACGGCAGGGAAAAAAATCCACAAATTTGCCCAAAACTGCCCCGGAGTCGCTCTTAAGGGGTTCAAATGTAAGACGGACCACCATTAATTTTTCCCATCCAACATTTTTTCCGAAAATACCTACCCCCTATCTTCATCCGTTAAAGAGTCTCCCATACAAATTTGAAGATTTTAGGAAATTGTTAAAAATTGCCCCTAGGGGCTCCTAGGGTGCCCCTAGAAGTATCAAATGTACGACCGACTCCCATTTATTTTTTAGCCCCAACATTTTTTTAGTATATACCTACTCCCTATTTTCAGATCGACCCAATTATTTTAAGGTGGTCCCCATACAAATTTAATAAAATTTAATAAATCGCTAAAGTTGGCAGCACTGATTATGTTACAGAAAACAGCTGTGTTGTAAAAGTTGTAAAATAAAAAGCTCTTATATATTAGACACCGAAATTTAATTTAAAACAATTTTGAAATCAATAAAATAAAATGGCATCAACATCGACCGAACGAGAACATGAAGAAGAACAATGGACAAAGCGAGCGAAACTTCAAAACGAAGTCGCAACAGCGGGTGACTATTATTATTTTTTACCAGGGCAACCAAAATTATGCTTCTGGTTGGCCTATTCATTTCATATATAATGAAATAATATCTGTGGTCACAAGCAATAACCGCCTAACTCGAAAATCATGCTTTCGAGAAAAATAGCTTTTTATATAAATGTAATGGGGCTTTATTACGACTTAGTTAAGAATATTTGTATTAATATCTTTTTAAAAAACAGTGTTAGAGAAATGGGGATTTCACGTGAATATAAAGATTTTTTAGTAGAATATGATAGCATACATAACTCAAATTGGCGGAAATCATTCTTTCGAGAAAAATAACTGTTTATATAAATGTAATGGGGCTTTATTACGACTTAGGTTAGTATGTTTTCATTCATAACATTTTAAATAACAGTGTTAGAAAAATTGGGATTTCACGTAAATATAAAGCATTGTTAGTAGAATATGACAGCATACATAACTCAAATCACTCTTAAGTCACCTTAGGCGGTTATCGCTTGTGGCCATAGATATATGTCTTATGTGTAATTTCAGTTAGCAATTTTCTTCCTCCGAATCTAGTGAATTAGACACTGCGTATGAAGTTGCCAACGACGAAATGGTTTTGCGTAAGAGACTAACAAAAAGAACTAGGGGTAGAATTGAATGCATACCTCCGGAACTAGTATCTGTTTTCGACAGATGTAAGACAGCTGGCATAGCAGTACTTCATATAATGATTGCTGCGGCAAGAGCTTTTCAACGTGACCCAAGAATGTATATCAGAAGTCCCTTCGACAAGCCCGTACACAAAATCAAGAGCAGATTGCTGCATTACTAAAGGAAACCCCACAAGTATTTAATTTATAAGAAAATTATATTTATGTAAAATGTGTAATAGGTAATTAATATTTATACGTTTTTATTTGGCTGAGGCGAAATTTTTCAACGTGCACTGGGATGGCGAAAAATTGGCGGACTTGCAAGGCGGCGGAAAAAAGTTGATCGAATTTCTGTTATCGTAACGTATGATGGAAACGAGCAGCTCTTGGGCGTGCTTTACCGTCGGGTAAAGTCTTTTGCTTGAGTGGAAAATCACTGACCGTGTCCAATGAAATAGACACCACCTCAATGAACACTGGCCAATTCCAAGGCGCTTCGCTATTGGTTGTGCAAATACTGGAACGAGATCTTTTCTACCTGCCGTGCAGACATCATATTTATGAACTGCATTTAAAAGAAGTTTTCGAAGTTAAATTCGGCAAAACATCTGGGCCAGGAGTGCCAATATTTGCCCGTTTTAAAGAACAATGGGATAATATTAAACACAAACATTTCCGTTCAGGCATAGAAGATGATGAAGTCGCAGCTAAAATACCAGTTCAAGTTCAAGTGGAGATCAAGTCGGTTAGCTTGGCTCAATTGGATGAGAAACAACCCGGAGATGACTATAAGGAGCTCCTTGAAATTATTTTATTGTTTCTTGGTGAAAATATTCCGAATTATCGTTTCAGCCCACCAGGACCCATCAGTCATGTACGATGGATGGCGAAAGGTATATACTGCCCAAAAATGCTTTTGTTCCGAAAACATCTCTGTTTAAACAAAAAAGAATTAAATAGACTTCACGATGTTACCATTTTCATCGTAACACTTTACGTGAAAGCTTAGTTTTGCACCACCAGAGCAACCGAAGCCCCAAATAATGATTTGAATTTTTTGAAAGCGATTGTTGGATATGCTTCAATTGATCAAATTGTGTTTCAACGATTAGTAAAAAGATTCTGGGGACAGTTCTGGTATCTCAGTGGTGAAGCTCTTGGATTATTTGATCCGAATATCCCCTGTGACATCAAGCGGAAAATTGCGAATGCAATTCGTATATTTGAGTAAGAGAAAGAAGAATACGAGGAAGAGATGTCTGATGATGAGGTGGACGTATCGTCTGACGAAGACAGTGATGAAGAAGGGGATGTGGATGATATCGAGGAAGAAGACGAAAATGATTTGGAGGATAGTAGCAACCACGACCGTTTCCGTCCAGTACATATTGTTGGCTTCGAAGGTGTGAAAAGAATTATCTTTGCATCGAAACAAATAAATCAAGAACTAATGGAGCAAGATTTAAGCCATTACGTCACACCTCAGACTTCAAAATTTTTCGAACCATTCGGATTGTCAAAATATTTTATGGTTACTGATCCAGAAATCTGAAAAGAGCGTGAGGACTACCAGCAATCGCTAGACATACTGCACAAACTGCATTTAGTCAACGACGCTGCTGAAAGAGGTGCAAAATTAATAGATGACTATAGCAACGTGCTGTGCCGTAACGAAAAAAAAAATATTTTTACTTCAGGTTGTAGCCGAAAATCGGAAAAAATATCCATCACACGATAAAAATAAATTAATTTGATTTACATTTGTGAACTTTAAGACATTTTCGAATTATAAAACCATGTTTTTTAAGCTCAATAAAATTCAATTTCATAAAAAAGTTTAAAATTTGAATGGGGACCACCTTAAGGGTTCAAGATCGAGGGTAGGTATGTTCTGAGAAAATGTTGGGGGGTTAAACAATTTTGGGGGTCAGTCAAATATTTGACCACCCTAGGGTCATCCTTGGGACCGTTAGAGCGGTGGGAGCAATTTTTTTAAAAATGGCATTTTTGTATGGAAACCCTCTTACGGATTAGAGATAGGGGGTAGGTGTGTTTGAAAATAAATTTTCGGAGGGCGAAAATAATGCGGGTAGATTTTACATTTTCCCCTCTAGGGGCAAATCCGGGGAAGTTGTTGAGCTATTTGTGTTTTTTCAGCTCTTTTTTCCAGTCTGTGAAGGGTATTTTGTATGGGAGACCCCTAGGATGTGAAAATAGGGAGTAGGTATATACTAAAAAAATGTTGGGGCTAAAAAATAAATGGGAGTCGGTCGTACATTTGATACTTCTAGGGAGCAATTTTTAACAATTTCCTAATATCTTCAAATTTGTATGGGAGACCCTTTAACCGATGAAGATAGGGGGTAGGTACGTTCGAAAAAAAAGTTGTATGGGAAAAATTAATGGGGGGTCCGTCCTACATTTTGACCCGTTAGGAGGGACTCCGGGGCGGTTTTTTTGCATTTTTGTGGATTTTTTCCCTGCCGTCCCAACTTTGACCCCGATGAGGGGTCAGTTGCCATCACTTAAAATTTTCCATTTTTTGGCTCATGCATTTTTTTTATGAACCTCACAAAATAAGAGGTTCTTGCATGTCCAAATCGAAAAGTCGTGCATTTTCCCACCCCTAATGCACGCAGTGTTTCATTTTAATATAGAGCCTTTTACCGATATTTGAAGAACTGATATACCTATGCTTTTTGCTTGAAAAATGTTAACATCGCTGTTCCTTAGATAGTAACAAAGGATATCGCAAATTACAAAAAAGCGAATATTCCAATTCGATTGTTTCAATTACTTATTTTGCCTTACTTGAAATTAAGACAAATAAATGTTACAAATGATGTTATGGCAATTGAAAATTAAACATTTATTTATTAATCAAAATTGTATAAAGAAGTGAGATTTAATTGATTCCTATTGGTTTTGGATTTTGAACGAACTAAAAATCTTGATTCACTTTTCGTATCAACAATTTCAACATGCCTTTAGAATTATCCCAAACTTCAACGTCACTTTAGCTTAAGTTTGGGAAATTAAACAAATAAAATATAAAGTAAAACATGACTTACCCTCTAGCTCTCTATTTCTTGAGATTAGAGCCAATACCATAGCAGGATCTGCGTCATCTTGGTCGTTGTCGTTATTACTGTTATGCCTGGTATGTTTGTTATTGTTGCTGCTGCTACTAATCTCAGACAAATGATGTGGCTGCAGGCTATTAGAGGCTACTGCTGCCAGTTGAGTTGTTGATGAAGGACCAACAGCGCCATCAGCACCGAGACCAGTAGCCTGGGCGGTCAAAGGTAAAGATGATGAAACCGTAATTGAAGCTAGACAAGGTGTTGGTGGTGTAGCCACAGCCACAATAGAAGCAACAGCAGGTGTTGTTGAGCATAGTTGTTGTGTTGTAGAGTTGGCTATTATTATTTGAGGATTATGGTTATTTGTCGTTGGTAATAACACTGACGGATGTTGATGATGATGGATAAGTTGATGCTGCTGTTGGTGTTGCCCTAGCATTTGTATGTGATTAAGTGGATTTTGTAAGTGTAGTTGTTGCTGCTGGTGCTGCTGTTGATGTAAATCCATGTTAGCTAAATTACTGCTTAGCAAAGTTGAAGCCAAACTTGTGTGTGTTGTTTGATGCGGATGCGGATGCGGATGTGAACTCAGATGCGAATGATGATGATGATGATGGTGGTGGTGATGTTCTAGTAGTGTTGCTGTTGTTAATACCGGTGGTGGCTTCAAAGTTTGCATCATTGCTGAACTAAGATGCATAAAACCACCTGTACAAGTTGAAATAAACTTTTTGTGCCTGTAATGAGAGTGTGTCTCTGTGTGTGTGTGTAAGGTTTTGGCTTAACATACACCGTTATGGCACTACCACTACTATAGCAGCATAAAACTTAACCTGTCAATCACTTGCAACACTGCTCTATTACTAGCTCTCCCACCACGTTAAAGATAACAACAACAAACGTAAGATTTGTGTGATGTAGATGATATATATGCGTACGAACACTTTAAATATGTTTGCTGCTGTTATGCTGGATTTAACTGTCAAGTTTAAGGCTTAACTTTTCGTTGGAATTTTTTTTTTTTTATTTAATATGCAATTATTTTTTCTCTTCAAAAAATTTTATAACTTTATACGCAATATTATTATTTTTTTATTAATTTTAAACACTTTTTTCATAATATTTTAGATCCTCGAAACATTTTCCATTAATTTTATGTATCTTTATAAAATTTTCAATTTTATTTTTTATATTTTTTTCGTTGCGTTGTTTTTATGTATACTTTTTTTTAGATACTCCACCGCCATTACGAATCCACCGTTACCGTTTAAATTATTGTCTACGTCTATTTGGAATCGAAAACGACTTATCGGTAATACGTTTGTATGTATAATATTCAACCGCACATTATTTGCAGAGAAGCCGCAATGTTTATCACCTATATTTATTTGTGCTTCTTTATTTTTGTGTTTTCAATATTGGAGAGGTTGTTTTGGCTCTACTAAAGTTTTCATTTTTTTGTTTTGTGTGTGTTTTTTTCTACGTAATGTTATATACATATATTTTTTATGTAAGTATGCATGCACGAGTATGTTCATTCTCAATAAAGTCACTACTTTTTATTTCTTATCACCTTGAAATGATTTTTTTGTGTTATTATAATTTTACTTTGAAACCCTTTTATACACTCACTTGTAAATTCAATTTACTATTTTCTTAGTTGTTCGGGTCTCTCGGGCTATAAATTGGTACCAATAAAGTTGAATATAAAGAAATAGCAGTAAATTGGAAACAATTTTTGTTTTGTGATTCGAAGGGCTTTCGATCAAATAGAAAATTTGATTTTAAATATCATAAATCCTTTCACTTTTTTGTAAGCCTGGGGTGCAGGGTCAACAAAAAAAAATAAAATTCAGATCCCTTCAATTTTCCTCAACAACTTTTGAAATAATCGATGTTTTGTGCGACAATAAACGCTTTGGCCAATCCTTATTAAATTCATCAGTAAATTTTCTAAGTCAGGGATAGCGATTTTCGAAGGCCAAGGTCGATGTTCAATGCACTGACAAGCAAAACAACATTTATTTTCATTGCTTACAAAATTAACAACTATAGTATTAGTTGTTATTATGAAAAACTATGAAAAACTACTCTTCTGTCTCAAAAATATCAAACTTATAGTGGGAACAACGGCGTAGCTAGTCCATTTCTGGACAACGGTGCCACTACATATATATATTTTTTTATATTATAGTTGTATTTGTTGTTCACATTCACAGTTCAAAAAAGCCACAAAAAATGATGCACTCCAACAATCCAACAAACACAACGTAATAACACAATCGCCAATATGAAAGAAAAAATATAATCCCCAATGAAAAAGGAAAAATCGAACATAAAAAACGAAAATTGAAAAATCCAAAATCAAAAATGGAATATGGAAAATGGAAAATGAAAAATAAAAGCTGAAAAATAAAAAATTAAAAATTAAAAATTTAATATTAAAAATTAAAAATTAAAAATTAAAAATTAAATATTAACAAGTAAGAGTGTTAAATTCGGCTGTGCCGAATCTTTGATACCCTCCACCTCGGTTTGAGTATTGATAATAAATGTAAACAAAATATTGGAAAAAGTAAACAATTTGTTAAACTTAATACCAAATTATTTCAGAAAATTCTTTGGGTTGGTTTTCGTCTTTTCTATTATTTCGGATTTATTTCGGTGTTTGCTTTTTATTCATCGTAGTTGCTGATCGGCATGCATTTAGGTTATATACCTATATGCATGCGTTTCCGGTTATATGACATAACTTCTCGTTTAATTTAGTTTTTGCTAATTAAATAGCTCGCCCTAACCTGCATTGCAAAGGCAATGGTTGTGTAGAGTGGCTACATGCATTAAATCGTGCTAATTGGAGATGGCTGTATAGCTTCTTTTAACTGGCCAAATATTTCTTCATTGTGGCCATATAGGTCGGATGGAGTAACAAAATAATAACCAAAAAAAAAGCTCTCTCAACTTTTTTTAAAATATTGCCATATTTTGAAAACATAGAGAATAAATTTATAATAATAATAAATCAAATTAGGGATGAAAAACGCAAAAAACGAAAATGATGATTTTATGTTTATGTTTAATATCTTTATTTTTTTTTACTAATATTTCTGTTTATTTATTTGAAAATGATATAATGAATTTAATTTTTTTATTTATATAAAAAAGTTTTTTAATTAAAGCAAAATATTTTCACTATTTCATGATTTTTATTTATGTATGACGACATTTCAACCAAAAAATTTAAGTTTTTATCGATTGAATAAACAACACAAAAAAGGTTCTCTTTGATAACAACAACAGCTGACTTTAACAATAGCGAATATCGTTTAAAAATTTTACTGATAATTTTGCAATTTTCTTTTTTTTTACGATTCGACTATCGTTAAAAGAAGTTACTGAATCGCGGTACTGAAAAGTTATTAATATCTCCTGAATGGCAATATTTTTTTTAAATGTAAACATTTTTAAATGTAAACATATTTCTAAATTTAAAATTATTATTTCCGACGTTTTGATATGATTTTCTGAAATTCAATTAATATTTTCTAATTTATAATTGGAAATTTTATTTTCAGTTTTTATTATAATTGATATTTTCTTAAATTTGAATGGAAAATTTAAAAAGTGAAATTTTGTATTTATGTGAATAATAATGCTTTATTAATTATAAACAATTTTTAAAAATTAGATGTAATCGCAATCAGATATTTTATAGGTAAAGAGAATAATAATTCTACATAACTATGTAGAACTGTTTTGTAAGCAAAAAACTCATTCACGAACTCGGTAACTCTATTTTGTAAAGACAACAAAATGTTAAAATGCCAAACTTATGTTCATATTTGTAAAAGAATAATGAAAAAACGTATGAAATAAAAGACAAGCCCGTGTATACTCTTAACATTGTTCTGTATGATATCTAGTTGAAAATAT
>CAVMKG010000379.1:0-7500 GCA_963682025.1 Cordilura impudica
TTAATTTTTAATTTTTAATTTTTAATTTTTTATTTTTAATTTTTAATTTTTTATTTTTAATTTTTAATTTTTAATTTTTAATTTTTAATTTTTAATTTTTAATTTTTAATTTTTAATTTTTAATTTTTAATTTTTAATTTTTAATTTTTAATTTTTAGTTTTTAATTTTTAATTTTTAATTTTTAATTTTTTTTTTAATTTTTAATTTTTAATTTTTAATTTTTAATTTTTAATTTTTAATTTTTAATTTTTAATTTTTAATTTTTAATTTTTAATTTTTAATTTTTAATTTTTAATTTTTAATTTTTAATTTTTAATTTTTAATTTTTAATTTTTAATTTTTAATTTTTAATTTTTAATTTTTAATTTTTAATTTTTAATTTTTAATTTTTAATTTTTAATTTTTAATTTTTAATTTTTAATTTTTAATTTTTAATTTTTAATTTTTAATTTTTAATTTTTAATTTTTAATTTTTAATTTTTAATTTTTAATTTTTAATTTTTAATTTTTAATTTTTAATTTTTAATTTTTAATTTTTAATTTTTAATTTTTAATTTTTAATTTTTAATTTTTAATTTTTAATTTTTAATTTTTAATTTTTAATTTTTAATTTTTAATTTTTAATTTTTAATTTTTAATTTTTAATTTTTAATTTTTAATTTTTAATTTTTAATTTTTAATTTTTAATTTTTAATTTTTAATTTTTAATTTTAAATTTTTAATTTTTAATTTTAAATTTTTAATTTTTAATTTTTTATTTTTAATTTTTAATTTTTAATTTTTAATTCTTAATTTTTCATTTTTCATTTTTAATTTTTAATTTTTAATTTTTAATTTTTAATTTTTAATTTTTAATTTTTAATTTTTAATTTTTAATTTTTAATTTTTAATTTTTAATTTTTAATTTTTAATTTTTAATTTTTAATTTTTAATTTTTAATTTTTAATTTTTAATTTTTAATTTTTAATTTTTAATTTTTAATTTTTAATTTTTGATTTTTAATTTTTAATTTTTAATTTTTAATTTTTAATTTTTAATTTTTAATTTTTAATTTTTAATTTTTAATTTTTAATTTTTAATTTTTAATTTTTAATTTTTAATTTTTAATTTTTAATTTTTAATTTTTAATTTTTAATTTTTAATTATTAATTTTTAATTTTTAATTTTTTATTTTTAATTTTTAATTTTTTATTTTTAATTTTTAATTTTTAATTTTTAATTTTTAATTTTTAATTTTTAATTTTTAATTTTTAATTTTTAATTTTTAATTTTTAATTTTTTATTTTAAATTTTTAATTTTTAATTTTTAAATTTTATTTTTTAATTTTTAATTTTTAATTTCTAATTTTTAATTTTTAATTTTTAATTTTTAATTTTTAATTTTTAATTTTTAATTTTTAATTTTTAATTTTTAATTTTTAATTTTTAATTTTTAATTTTTAATTTTTAATTTTTAATTTTTAATTTTTAATTTTTAATTTTTAATTTTTAATTTTTAACTTTTAATTTTAAATTTTTAATTTTTAATTTTTAATTGTTAATTTTTAATTTTTAATTTTTTATTTTTAATTTTTAATTTTTAATTTTTAATTTTTAATTTTTAATTTTTAATTTTTAATTTTTAATTTTTAATTTTTTATTTTTAATTTTTAATTTTTAATTTTTAATTTTTAATTTTTAATTTTTAATTTTTAATATTTAATTTTTAATTTTTAATTTTTAGTTTTTAATTTTTAATTTTTAATTTTAAATTTTAAATTTTAAATTTTAAATTTTAAATTTTTAATTTTCAATTTTTATTTTTATTTTTAATTTTTAATTTCTAATTTTTAATTTTTAATTTTTAATTTTTAATTTTTAATTTTTAATTTTTAATTTTTAATTTTTAATTTTTAATTTTTAATTTTTAATTTTTAATCTTTAATTCTTAATTTTTAAATGTTGTTTTTTATTTGGCCAATTTTTATTTATCTGTTTGTATTTCCTTATTAAGCTAATACGGCCTATAATCTTTTATGTAATTAAAAACACAATTTTAATACATTTTTTCCCGACGTTTCGTCGATTTCTTGTCGACTTCTTCTGGGGATCGTCTATTTAATAAGAACATGACATTAATTAACAATTTTTTACCAAATAACATTTAGAACTTACATTTTTTTATATATTATTACATTAAAAAACAAATTTTAAAAACAACAATTTACATTTAACATATATAATACAAAAAACAAAGAACATGGAATTATTAAAACACATAATATTTAAAAATTGTATCAAAGTTTATTTGATGGCTACTCTATAACTTGCACATATGTTGTTGGTGTCTTCTTTCAAATTCATTGTCTTTTTTATTTTTTGCTGAATTCTCAAGCTTTCCTTCGTAAATCTCTTTTTCATATTTTCCTCCTTGTCTAATATTCTAATACGTTGAAAATCTGGTGCATGGTGTGAACTGATCATATGCATGGCTAGTGCTGTTGTTTCTTTCTGTCGCGAAATATCCATTTTGTGTTCTCCTATCCTTGTTGATAAAGCTCTCTTTGTTGTTCCTATATACACCTGATCACAGTGTTCTTCGTTGTTTCCTTTACATCTTTTTCTACTGGCGCTTTTATTTTAGTGAATATTGCATTTGTTGTTTTGTTAGGCTTATACGCAAAACATATGTTATTTTGTTTTAAATTTTAATTTTTAATACTTAATTTTTAATTTTTAGTTTTTAATTTTTAATTTTTAATTTTTAATTTTTAATTTTTAATTTTTAATTTTTAATCTTTAATTCTTAATTTTTAAATTTTAATTTTTAATTCTTAAATTTAATTTTTAATTTTTAATATTTAATTTTTAATTTTTAATTTTTAATTTATAATTTTTAATTTTTAATTTTTAATTTTTAATTTTTAATTTTTAATTTTTAATTTTTAATTTTTAATTTTTAATTTTTAATTTTTAATTTTTAATTTTTAATTTTTAATTTTTAATTTTTAATTTTTAATTTTTAATTATTAATTTTTAATTTTTAATTTTTTATTTTTAATTTTTAATTTTTAATTTTTTATTTTTAATTTTTAATTTTTAATTTTTAATTTTTAATTTTTAATTTTTAATTTTTAATTTTTAATTTTTAATTTTTAATTTTTAATTTTTAATTTTTAATTTTTTATTTTTAATTTTAAATTTTTAATTTTTAATTTTTAATTTTTAAATTTTATTTTTTAATTTTTAATTTTTAATTTTTAATTTCTAATTTTTAATTTTTAATTTTTAATTTTTAATTTTTAATTTTTAATTTTTAATTTTTAACTTTTAATTTTAAATTTTTAATTTTTAATTTTTAATTGTTAATTTTTAATTTTTAATTTTTTATTTTTAATTTTTAATTTTTAATTTTTAATTTTTAATTTTTAATTTTTAATTTTTAATTTTTAATTTTTAATTTTTAATTTTTAATTTTTAATTTTTAATTTTTAATTTTTAATTTTTAATTTTTAATTTTTTATTTTTAATTTTTAATTTTTAATTTTTAATTTTTAATTTTTAATTTTTAATTTTTAATTTTTAATATTTAATTTTTAATTTTTAATTTTTAGTTTTTAATTTTTAATTTTTAATTTTTAATTTTTAATTTTAAATTTTAAATTTTAAATTTTTAATTTTTAATTTTTAATTTTTATTTTTATTTTTAATTTTTAATTTCTAATTTTTAATTTTTAATTTTTAATTTTTAATTTTTAATTTTTAATTTTTAATTTTTAATCTTTAATTCTTAATTTTTAAATGTTGTTTTTTATTTGGCCAATTTTTATTTATCTGTTTGTATTTCCTTATTAAGCTAATACGGCCTATAATCTTTTATGTAATTAAAAACACAATTTTAATACATTTTTTCCCGACGTTTCGTCGATTTCTTGTCGACTTCTTCTGGGGATCGTCTATTTATTTTAAAAACAAAAATTTACATTTAACATATATAATACAAAAAACAAAGAACATGGAATTATTAAAACACATAATATTTAAAAATTGTATCAAAGTTTATTTGATGGCTACTCTATAACTTGCACATATGTTGTTGGTGTCTTCTTTCAAATTCATTGTCTTTTTTATGTTTTGCTGAATTCTCAAGCTTTCCTTCGTAAATCTCTTTTTCATATTTTCCTCCTTGTCTAATATTCTAATACGTTGAAAATCTGGTGCATGGTGTGAACTGATCATATGCATGGCTAGTGCTGTTGTTTCTTTCTGTCGCGAAATATCCATTTTGTGTTCTCCTATCCTTGTTGATAAAGCTCTCTTTGTTGTTCCTATATACACCTGATCACAGTGTTCTTCGTTGTTTCCTTTACATCTTTTTCTACTGGCGCTTTTATTTTAGTGAATATTGCATTTGTTGTTTTGTTAGGCTTATACGCAAAACATATGTTATTTTTTTTTAAATTTTAATTTTTAATTCTTAATTTTTAATTTTTAGTTTTTAATTTTTAATTTTTAATTTTTAATTTTTAATTTTTAATTTTTAATTTTTAATTTTTAATCTTTAATTCTTAATTTTTAAATTTTAATTTTTAATTCTTAAATTTAATTTTTAATTTTTAATATTTAATTTTTAATTTTTAATTTTTAATTTATAATTTTTAATTTTTAATTTTTAATTTTTAATTTTTAATTTTTAATTTTTAATTTTTAATTTTTAATTTTTAATTTTTAATTTCTAATTTTTAATTTTTAATTTTTAATTTTTAATTTTTAATTTTTAATTTTTAATTTTTAATTTTTAATTTTTAATTTTTAATTTTTAATTTTTAATTTTTAATTTTTAATTTTTAATTTTTAATTTTTAATTTTTAATTTTTAATTTTTAATTTTTAATTTTTAATTTTTAATTTTTAATTTTTAATTTTTAATTTTTAATTTTTAATTTTTAATTTTTAATTTTTAATTTTTAATTTTTAATTTTTAATTTTTAATTTTTAATTTTTAATTTTTAATTTTTAATTTTTAATTTTTAATTTTTAATTTTTAATTTTTAATTTTTAATTTTTAATTTCTAATTTTTAATTTTTAATTTTTAATTATTAATTTTTAATTTTTAATTTTTAATTTTTTATTTTTAATTTTTAATTTTTTATTTTTAATTTTTAATTTTTAATTTTTAATTTTTAATTTTTAATTTTTAATTTTAAATTTTTAATTTTTAATTTTTAATTTTTAATTTTTAATTTTTAAATTTTAATTTTTAATTTTTAATTTTTAATTTTTAATTTTTAATTTTTAATTTTTAATTTTTAATTTTTAATTTTTAATTTCTAATTTTTAATTTTTAATTTTTAATTTTTAATTTTTAATTTTTAACTTTTAATTTTAAATTTTTAATTTTTAATTTTTTATTTTTAATTTTTAATTTTTAATTTTTTATTTTTAATTTTTAATTTTAAATTTTTAATTTTTAGTTTTTAATTTTTAATTTTTAATTTTTAATTTTTAATTTTTAATTTTTAATTTTTAATATTTAATTTTTAATTTTTAGTTTTTAATTTTTAATTTTTAATTTTAAATTTTAAATTTAAAATTTTTAATTTTTAATTTTTAATTTTTATTTTTTATTTTTTATTTTTAATTTTTAATTTCTAATTTCTAATTTTTAATTTTTAATTTTTAATTTTTAATTTTTAATTTTTAATTTTTAATTTTTAATTTTTAATTCTTAATTTTTAAATTTTAATTTTTAATTCTTAATTTTTAATTTTTAATCTTTAATTCTTAATTTTTAAATTTTAATTTTTAATTCTTAAATTTAATTTTTAATTTTTAATATTTAATTTTTAATTTTTAATTTTTAATTTTTAATTTTTAATTTTTAATTTTTAATTTTTAATTTTTAATTTTTAATTTTTAATTTTTAATTTTTAATTTTTAATTTTTAATTTTTAATTTTTAATTTTTAATTTTTAATTTTTAATTTTTAATTTTTAATTTTTAATTTTTAATTTTTAATTTTTAATTTTTAATTTTTAATTTTTAATTTTTAATTTTTAATTTTTAATTTTTAATTTTTAATTTTTAATTTTTAATTTTTAATTTTTAATTTTTAATTTTTAATTTTTAATTTTTAATTTTTAATTTTTAATTTTTAATTTTTAATTTTTAATTTTTAATTTTTAATTTTTAATTTTTAATTTTTAATTTTTAATTTTTAATTTTTAATTTTTAATTTTTAATTTTTAATTTTTAATTTTTAATTTTTAATTTTTAATTTTTAATTTTTAATTTTTAATTTTTAATTTTTAATTTTTAATTTTTAATTTTTAATTTTTAATTTTTAATTTTTAATTTTTAATTTTTAATTTTTAATTTTTAATTTTTAATTTTTAATTTTTAATTTTTAATTTTTAATTTTTAATTTTTAATTTTTAATTTTTAATTTTTAATTTTTAATTTTTAATTTTTAATTTTTAATTTTTAATTTTTAATTTTTAATTTTTAATTTTTAATTTTTAATTTTTAATTTTTAATTTTTAATTTTTAATTTTTAATTTTTAATTTTTAATTTTTAATTTTTAATTTTTAATTTTTAATTTTTAATTTTTAATTTTTAATTTTTAATTTTTAATTTTTAATTTTTAATTTTTAATTTTTAATTTTTAATTTTTAATTTTTAATTTTTAATTTTTAATTTTTAATTTTTAATTTTTAATTTTTAATTTTTAATTTTTAATTTTTAATTTTTAATTTTAAATTTTAATTTTTAATTTTTAATTTTTAATTTTAAATTTTTAATTTTTAATTTTTAATTTTTAATTTTTAATTTTTAATTTTTAATTTTTAATTTTTAATATTTAATTTTTAATTTTTAATTTTTAATTTTTAATTTTTAATTTTTAATTTTTAATTTTTAATTTTTAATTTTTAATTTTTAATTTTTAATTTTTAATTTTAAATTTTTAATTTTTAATTTTTATTTTTTATTTTTTATTTTTTATTTTTAATTTTTAATTTCTAATTTGTAATATTTAATTTTAATTTTTAATTTTTAATTTTTAATTTTTAATTTTTAGTTTTTAATTTTTAATTTTTAATTTTTAATTTTTAATTTTTAATTTTTAATTTTTAATTTTTAATTTTTAATTTTTAATTTTTAATTTTTAATTTTTAATTTTTAATTTTTAATTTTTAATTTTTAATTTTTAATTTTTAATTTTTAATTTTTAATTTTTAATTTTTAATTTTTAATTTTTAATTTTTAATTTTTAATTTTTAATTTTTAATTTTTAATTTTTAATTTTTAATTTTTAATTTTTAATTTTAAATTTTTAATTTTTAATTTTTAATTTTTAATTTTTAATTTTTTTAATTTTTTGTTTTTAATTTTTAATTTTTAATTCTTAATTTTTCATTTTTAATTTTTAATTTTTAATTTTTAATTTTTAATTTTTAATTTTTAACTATTAATTTTTAATTTTTACTTTTAAATTTTTAATTTTTAATTTTTAATTTCT
>CAVMKG010000379.1:12500-22004 GCA_963682025.1 Cordilura impudica
TTTTTAATTTTTAATTTTTAATTTTTAATTTTTAATTCTTAATTTTTAATTTTTAATTTTTAATTTTTAATTTTTAATTTTTAATTTTTAATTTTTGATTTTTAATTTTTAATTTTTAATTTTTAATTTTTAATTTTTAATTTTTAATTTTTAATTTTTAATTTTTAATTTTTAATTTTTAATTTTTAATTTTTAATTTTTAATTTTTAGTTTTTAATTTTTAATTTAAAATTTATAATTTTTAATTTTTAATTTTTAATTTTAAACTTTTAATTTATGATTTTTAATTTTTAATTTTTAATTTTTAATTTGTTTTTAATTTTCAATTCTTAATTTTTAATACTTAATTATTAATTTCTAAATTTTAGTTTTTAATTTTTCATTTTTAATTTCTAATTTTTAATTTTTAATTTTTAATTTTTAATTTTTTATTTTTAATTTTTAATTTTTAATTTTTAATTTTAAATTTTTAATTCTTAATTTTTAATTTTTAATTTTTATTTTTTAATTTTTAATTTTTATTTTTTAATTTTCAATTTTTAATTTTTAATTTTTAATGTATAATTTTTAGTTTTTAATTTTTAATTTTTAATTTTTAATTTTTAATTTTTAATTTTTAATTTTTAATTTTTAATTTTTAATTTTTAATTTTTAATTTTTAATTTTTAATTTTTAATTTTTAATTTTTAATTTTTAATTTTTAATTTTTAATTTTTAATTTTTAATTTTTAATTTTTAATTTTTAATTTTTAATTTTTAATTTTTAATTTTTAATTTTTAGTTTTTAATTTTTAATTTTTAATTTTTAATTTTTAATTTTTAACTATTAATTTTTAATTTTTAATTTTAAATTTTTAATTTTTAATTTTTAATTTTTAATTTTTAATTTTTAATTTTTAATTTCTAATTTTTAATTTTAAATTTTTAATTTTTAATTTTTAATTTTTAATTTTTAATTTTTAATTTTTAATTTTTAGTTTTTAATTTTTAAATTTTAGTTTTTAATATTTAATTTTTAATTTTTAATTTTTAATTTTTAATTTTTAATTTTTAATTTTTAATTTTTAATTTTTAATTTTTAATTTTTAATTTTTAATTTTTAATTTTTAATTTTTAATTTTTAATTTTTAATTTTTAATTTTTAATTTTTAATTTTTAATTTTTAATTTTTAATTTTTAATTTTTAATTTTTAATTTTTAATTTTTAATTTTTAATTTTTAGTTTTTAATTTTTAATTTTTAATTTTTAATTTTTAATTTTTAATTTTTAATTTTTAATTTTTAATTTTTAATTTTTAATTTTTAATTTTTAATTTTTAATTTTTAATTTTTAATTTTTAATTCTTAATTTTTATTTTTTAATTTTTAATGTTTAATTTTTAATTTTTAATTTTTATTTTTTAATTTTTAATTTTTAGTTTTTAATTTTTAATTTTGAATTTTGAATTTTGAATTTTTAATTTTTAATTTTTAATTTTTAATTTTAAATTTTTAATTTTAATTTTTAATTTTTAATTTTTAATTTCTAATTTTTAATTTTTAATTTAAAGTTTTAATTTTTAATTTTCAATTTTTAATTTTTAAAATTTAAAATTTAATTTTTAATTTTTAATTTTTAATTTTTAATTTTTACTTTTTAATTTTTAATTTTTAATTTTTAATTTTTAATTTTTAATTTTTAATTTTTAATTTTTAATTTTTAATTTTTAATTTTTAATTTTTAATTTTTAATTTTTAATTTTTAATTTTTAATTTTTAATTTTTAATTTTTAATTTTTAATTTTTAATTATTAATTCTTAATTTTTAATTTTTAATTTTTAATTTTTAATTTTTAATTTTTAATTTTTAATTTTTAATTTCTAATTTTTAATTTTTAATTTTTAATTTTTAATTTTGAATTTTTAATTTTGAATTTTTAATTTTTAATTTTTAATTTTTAATTTTTAAATTTTAATTTTTAATTTTTAATTTTTAATTTTTAACTTTTAATTTTTAATTTTTAATTTTTAATTTTTAATTTTTAATTTTTAATTTTTAATTTTTAATTTTTAATTTTTAATTTTTAATTTTTAATTTTTTATTTTTAATTTTTAATTTTTAATTTTTAATTTTTAATTTTTAATTTTTAATTTTTAATTTTTCATTTTTAATTTTTAATTTTTAATTTTTAATTTTTAATTTTTAATTTTTAATTTTTAATTTTCAATTTTTAATTTTTAATTTTTAATTTTTAATTTTTAATTTTTAATTTTTAATTTTAAATTTTAAATTTTTAATTTTTAATTTTTAATTTTTAATTTTAAATTTTAAATTTTTAATTTTTAATTTTTAATTTTTAATATTTAATTTTTAATTTTTAATTTTTAATTTTTAATTTTTAATTTTTAATTTTTAATTTTTAATTTTTAGCTTTTAATTTTTAATTTAAAATTTATAATTTTTAATTTTTAATTTTTAATTTTTAATTTTTAATTTTAAACTTTAAATTTATGTTTTTTAATTTTTAATTTTTAATTTTTAATTTATTTTTAATTTTCAATTCTTAATTTTTAATACTTAATTATTAATTTCTAAATTTTAGTTTTTAATTTTTCATTTTTAATTTCTAATTTTTAATTTTTAATTTTTAATTTTTAATTTTTAATTTTTTATTTTTAATTTTTAATTTTTAATTTTAAAGTTTTAATTTTTAATTCATAATTTTTAATTTTTAATTTTTATTTTTTAATTTTTATTTTTAATTTTTTAATTTTAATTTTTAATTTTTAATTTTTAATGTATAATTTTTAATTCTTAATTTTTAGTTTTTAATTTTTAATTTTTAATTTTTAATTTTTAATTTTTAATTTTTAATTTTTAATTTTTAATTTTTAATTTTTAATTTTTAATTTTTAATTTTTAATTTTTAATTTTTAATTTTTAATTTTTAATTTTTAATTTTTAATTTTTAATTTTTAATTTTTAATTTTTAATTTTTAATTTTTAATTTTTAATTTTTAATTTTTAATTTTTAATTTTTAATTTTTAATTTTTAATTTTTAATTTTTAATTTTTAATTTTTAATTTTTAATTTTTAATTTTTAATTTTTAATTTTTAATTTTTAATTTTTAATTTTTAATTTTTAATTTTTAATTTTTAATTTTTAATTTTTAATTTTTAATTTTTAATTTTTAATTTTTAATTTTTAATTTTTAACTATTAATTTTTAATTTTTACTTTTAAATTTTTAATTTTTAATTTTTAATTTCTAATTTTCAATTTTTAATTTTTAATTTTTAATTTTTAATTTTAATTTTTAATTTTTAATTTTTAATTTTTAATTTTTAATTTTTAATTTTTAATTTTTAATTTTTAATTTTTAATTTTTAATTTTTAATTTTTAATTTTTAATTTTTAATTTTTAATTTTTAATTTTTAATTTTTAATTTTTAATTTTTAAATTTTAGTTTTTAATATTTAATTTTTAATTTTTAATTTTTAATTTTTAATTTTTAATTTTTAATTTTTAATTTTTAATTTTTAATTTTTAATTTTTAATTTTTAATTTTTAATTTTTAATTTTTAATTTTTAATTTTTAATTTTTAATTTTTAATTTTTAATTTTTAATTTTTAATTTTTAATTTTTAATTTTTAATTTTTAATTTTTAATTTTTAATTTTTAATTTTTAATTTTTAATTTTTAATTTTTAATTTTTAATTTTTAATTTTTAATTTTTAATTTTTAATTTTTAATTTTTAATTTTTAATTTTTAGTTTTTAATTTTTAATTTTTAATTTTTAATTTTTAATTTTTAATTTTTAATTTTTAATTTTTAATTTTTAATTTTTAATTTTTAATTTTTAATTTTTAATTTTTAATTTTTAATTTTTAATTTTTAACTTTTAATTTTTAATTTTTAATTTTTAATTCTTAATTTTTATTTTTTAATTTTTAATTTTTAATTTTTAATTTTTATTTTTTAATTTTTAATTTTTAGTTTTTAATTTTTAATTTTTAATTTTGAATTTTTAATTTTTAATTTTTAATTTTTAATTTTTAATTTTTAATTTTTAATTTTTAATTTTTAATTTTTAATTTTTAATTTTTAATTTTTAATTTTTAATTTTTAATTTTTAATTTTTAATTTTTAATTTTTAATTTTAAATTTTAAAATTTTAATTTTTAATTTTTAATTTCTAATTTTTAATTTTTAATTTTTAATTTAAATTTTTAATTTTTAATTTTCAATTTTTAATTTTTAAGATTTAATTTTTAATTTTTAATTTTTAATTTTTAATTTTTAATTATTAATTATTAATTTTTAATTTTTAATTTTTAATTTTTAATTTTTAATTTTTAATTTTTAATTTTTAATTTTTAATTTTTAATTTTTAATTTTTAATTTTTAATTTTTAATTTTTAATTTTTAATTTTTAATTATTAATTTTTAATTTTTAATTTTTAATTTTTAATTTTTAATTTTTAATTTTGAATTTTTAATTTTTAATTTTTAATTTTTAATTTTTAACTATTAATTTTTAATTTTTAATTTTAAATTTTTAATTTTTAAATTTTAGTTTTTAATATTTAATTTTAATTTTTAATTTTTAATTTTTAATTTTTAATTTTTAATTTTTAATTTTTAATTTTTAATTTTTAATTTTTAATTTTTAATTTTTAATTTTTAATTTTTAATTTTTAATTTTTAATTTTTAATTTTTAATTTTTAATTTTTAATTTTTAATTTTTAATTTTTAATTTTTAATTTTTAATTTTTAATTTTTAATTTTTAATTTTTAATTTTTAATTTTTAATTTTTAATTTTTAATTTTTAATTTTTAATTTTTAATTTTTAATTTTTAATTTTTAATTTTTAATTTTAATTTTTAATTTTTAATTTTTAATTTTTAATTTTTAATTTAATATTTAATATTTAATATTTAATATTTAATATTTAATATTTAATATTTAATATTTAATATTTAATATTTAATATTTAATATTTAATATTTAATATTTAATATTTAATATTTAATATTTAATATTTAATATTTAATATTTAATATTTAATATTTAATATTTAATATTTAATATTTAATATTTAATATTTAATATTTAATATTTAATATTTAATATTTAATATTTAATATTTAATATTTAATATTTAATATTTAATATTTAATATTTAATATTTAATATTTAATATTTAATATTTAATATTTAATATTTAATATTTAATATTTAATATTTAATATTTAATATTTAATATTTAATATTTAATATTTAATATTTAATATTTAATATTTAATATTTAATATTTAATATTTAATATTTAATATTTAATATTTAATATTTAATATTTAATATTTAATATTTAATATTTAATATTTAATATTTAATATTTAATATTTAATATTTAATATTTAATATTTAATATTTAATATTTAATATTTAATATTTAATATTTAATATTTAATATTTAATATTTAATATTTAATATTTAATATTTAATATTTAATATTTAATATTTAATATTTAATATTTAATATTAATATTTAATATTTAATATTTAATATTTAATATTTAATATTTAATATTTAATATTTAATATTTAATATTTAATATTTAATATTTAATATTTAATATTTAATATTTAATATTTAATATTTAATATTTAATATTTAATATTTAATATTTAATATTTAATATTTAATATTTAATATTTAATATTTAATATTTAATATTTAATATTTAATATTTAATATTTAATATTTAATATTTAATATTTAATATTTAATATTTAATATTTAATATTTAATATTTAATATTTAATATTTAATATTTAATATTTAATATTTAATATTTAATATTTAATATTTAATATTTAATATTTAATATTTAATATTTAATATTTAATATTAATATTTAATATTTAATATTTAATATTTAATATTTAATATTTAATATTTAATATTTAATATTTAATATTTAATATTTAATATTTAATATTTAATATTTAATATTTAATATTTAATATTTAATATTTAATATTTAATATTTAATATTTAATATTTAATATTTAATATTTAATATTTAATATTTAATATTTAATATTTAATATTTAATATTTAATATTTAATATTTAATATTTAATATTTAATATTTAATATTTAATATTTAATATTTAATATTTAATATTTAATATTTAATATTTAATATTTAATATTTAATATTTAATATTTAATATTTAATATTTAATATTTAATATTTAATATTTAATATTTAATATTTAATATTTAATATTTAATATTTAATATTTAATATTTAATATTTAATATTTAATATTTAATATTTAATATTTAATATTTAATATTTAATATTTAATATTTAATATTTAATATTTAATATTTAATATTTAATATTTAATATTAATATTTAATATTTAATATTTAATATTTAATATTTAATATTTAATATTTAATATTTAATATTTAATATTAATATTTAATATTTAATATTTATATTTAATATTTAATATTTAATATTTAATATTTAATATTTAATATTTAATATTTAATATTTAATATTTAATATTTAATATTTAATATTTAATATTTAATATTTAATATTTAATATTTAATATTTAATATTTAATATTTAATATTTAATATTTAATATTTAATATTTAATATTTAATATTTAATATTTAATATTTAATATTTAATATTTAATATTTAATATTTAATATTTAATATTTAATATTTAATATTTAATATTTAATATTTAATATTTAATATTTAATATTTAATATTTAATATTTAATATTTAATATTTAATATTTAATATTTAATATTTAATATTTAATATTTAATATTTAATATTTAATATTTAATATTTAATATTTAATATTTAATATTTAATATTTAATATTTAATATTTAATATTTAATATTTAATATTTAATATTTAATATTTAATATTTAATATTTAATATTTAATATTTAATATTTAATATTTAATATTTAATATTTAATATTTAATATTTAATATTTAATATTTAATATTTAATATTTAATATTTAATATTTAATATTTAATATTTAATATTTAATATTTAATATTTAATATTTAATATTTAATATTTAATATTTAATATTTAATATTTAATATTTAATATTTAATATTTAATATTTAATATTTAATATTTAATATTTAATATTTAATATTTAATATTTAATATTTAATATTTAATATTTAATATTTAATATTTAATATTTAATATTTAATATTTAATATTTAATATTTAATATTTAATATTTAATATTTAATATTTAATATTTAATATTTAATATTTAATATTTAATATTTAATATTTAATATTTAATATTTAATATTTAATATTTAATATTTAATATTTAATATTTAATATTTAATATTTAATATTTAATATTTAATATTTAATATTTAATATTTAATATTTAATATTTAATATTTAATATTTAATATTTAATATTTAATATTTAATATTTAATATTTAATATTTAATATTTAATATTTAATATTTAATATTTAATATTTAATATTTAATATTTAATATTTAATATTTAATATTTAATATTTAATATTTAATATTTAATATTTAATATTTAATATTTAATATTTAATATTTAATATTTAATATTTAATATTTAATATTTAATATTTAATATTTAATATTTAATATTTAATATTTAATATTTAATATTTAATATTTAATATTTAATATTTAATATTTAATATTTAATATTTAATATTTAATATTTAATATTTAATATTTAATATTTAATATTTAATATTAATATTTAATATTTAATATTTAATATTTAATATTTAATATTTAATATTTAATATTTAATATTTAATATTTAATATTTAATATTTAATATTTAATATTTAATATTTAATATTTAATATTTAATATTTAATATTTAATATTTAATATTTAATATTTAATATTTAATATTTAATATTTAATATTTAATATTTAATATTTAATATTTTAATATTTAATATTTAATATTTAATATTTAATATTTAATATTTAATATTTAATATTTAATATTTAATATTTAATATTTAATATTTAATATTTAATATTTAATATTTAATATTTAATATTTAATATTTAATATTTAATATTTAATATTTAATATTTAATATTTAATATTTAATATTTAATATTTAATATTTAATATTTAATATTTAATATTTAATATTTAATATTTAATATTTAATATTTAATATTTAATATTTAATATTTAATATTTAATATTTAATATTTAATATTTAATATTTAATATTTAATATTTAATATTTAATATTTAATATTTAATATTTAATATTTAATATTTAATATTTAATATTTAATATTTAATATTTAATATTTAATATTTAATATTTAATATTTAATATTTAATATTTAATATTTAATATTTTAATATTTAATATTTAATATTTAATATTTAATATTTAATATTTAATATTTAATATTTAATATTTAATATTTAATATTTAATATTTAATATTTAATATTTAATATTTAATATTTAATATTTAATATTTAATATTTAATATTTAATATTTAATATTTAATATTTAATATTTAATATTTAATATTTAATATTTAATATTTAATATTTAATATTTAATATTTAATATTTAATATTTAATATTTAATATTTAATATTTAATATTTAATATTTAATATTTAATATTTAATATTTAATATTTAATATTTAATATTTAATATTTAATATTTAATATTTAATATTTAATATTTAATATTTAATATTAAATATTAAATATTAAATATTAAATATTAAATATTAAATATTAAATATTAAATATTAAATATTAAATATTAAATATTAAATATTAAATATTAAATATTAAATATTAAATATTAAATATTAAATATTAAATATTAAATATTAAATATTAAATATTAATATTAAATATTAAATATTAAATATTAAATATTAAATATTAAATATTAATATTAATATTTAATATTTAATATTAATATTTAATATTTAATATTAAATATTAAATATTTAATATTAATATTAAATATTAAATATTAATATTAATATTTAAATATTTAATATTTAATATTTAATATTTAATATTAAATATTAAATATTAAATATTAATATTAAATATTAAATATTAAATATTAAATATTAAATATTAAATATTAAATATTTAATATTAAATATTAAATATTTAATATTTAATATTTAATATTAATATTTAATATTTAATATTTAATATTTAATATTTAATATTTAATATTAAATATTTAATATTAATATTTAATATTTAATATTTAATATTTAATATTAATATTAATATTTAATATTAATATTTAATATTAATATTAATATTAATATTTAATATTTAATATTAAATATTTAATATTTAATATTTAATATTTAATATTAAATATTTAATATTTAATATTTAATATTTAATATTTAATATT
>CAVMKG010000381.1:0-27500 GCA_963682025.1 Cordilura impudica
TAATGAATAATGAATAATGAATAATGAATAATGAATAATGAATAATGAATAATGAATAATGAATAATGAATAATGAATAATGAATAATGAATAATGAATAATGAATAATGAATAATGAATAATGAATAATGAATAATGAATAATGAATAATGAATAATGAATAATGAATAATGAATAATGAATAATGAATAATGAATAATGAATAATGAATAATGAATAATGAATAATGAATAATGAATAATGAATAATGAATAATGAATAATGAATAATGAATAATGAATAATGAATAATGAATAATGAATAATGAATAATGAATAATGAATAATGAATAATGAATAATGAATAATGAATAATGAATAATGAATAATGAATAATGAATAATGAATAATGAATAATGAATAATGAATAATGAATAATGAATAATGAATAATGAATAATGAATAATGAATAATGAATAATGAATAATGAATAATGAATAATGAATAATGAATAATGAATAATGAATAATGAATAATGAATAATGAATAATGAATAATGAATAATGAATAATGAATAATGAATAATGAATAATGAATAATGAATAATGAATAATGAATAATGAATAATGAATAATGAATAATGAATAATGAATAATGAATAATGAATAAGAATAATGAATAATGAATAATGAATAATGAATAATGAATAATGAATAATGAATAATGAATAATGAATAATGAATAATGAATAATGAATAATGAATAATGAATAATGAATAATGAATAATGAATAATGAATAATGAATAATGAATAATGAATAATGAATAATGAATAATGAATAATGAATAATGAATAATGAATAATGAATAATGAATAATGAATAATGAATAATGAATAATGAATAATGAATAATGAATAATGAATAATGAATAATGAATAATGAATAATGAATAATGAATAATGAATAATGAATAATGAATAATGAATAATGAATAATGAATAATGAATAATGAATAATGAATAATGAATAATGAATAATGAATAATGAATAATGAATAATGAATAATGAATAATGAATAATGAATAATGAATAATGAATAATGAATAATGAATAATGAATAATGAATAATGAATAATGAATAATGAATAATGAATAATGAATAATGAATAATGAATAATGAATAATGAATAATGAATAATGAATAATGAATAATGAATAATGAATAATGAATAATGAATAATGAATAATGAATAATGAATAATGAATAATGAATAATGAATAATGAATAATGAATAATGAATAATGAATAATGAATAATGAATAATGAATAATGAATAATGAATAATGAATAATGAATAATGAATAATGAATAATGAATAATGAATAATGAATAATGAATAATGAATAATGAATAATGAATAATGAATAATGAATAATGAATAATGAATAATGAATAATGAATAATGAATAATGAATAATGAATAATGAATAATGAATAATGAATAATGAATAATGAATAATGAATAATGAATAATGAATAATGAATAATGAATAATGAATAATGAATAATGAATAATGAATAATGAATAATGAATAATGAATAATGAATAATGAATAATGAATAATGAATAATGAATAATGAATAATGAATAATGAATAATGAATAATGAATAATGAATAATGAATAATGAATAATGAATAATGAATAATGAATAATGAATAATGAATAATGAATAATGAATAATGAATAATGAATAATGAATAATGAATAATGAATAATGAATAATGAATAATGAATAATGAATAATGAATAATGAATAATGAATAATGAATAATGAATAATGAATAATGAATAATGAATAATGAATAATGAATAATGAATAATGAATAATGAATAATGAATAATGAATAATGAATAATGAATAATGAATAATGAATAATGAATAATGAATAATGAATAATGAATAATGAATAATGAATAATGAATAATGAATAATGAATAATGAATAATGAATAATGAATAATGAATAATGAATAATGAATAATGAATAATGAATAATGAATAATGAATAATGAATAATGAATAATGAATAATGAATAATGAATAATGAATAATGAATAATGAATAATGAATAATGAATAATGAATAATGAATAATGAATAATGAATAATGAATAATGAATAATGAATAATGAATAATGAATAATGAATAATGAATAATGAATAATGAATAATGAATAATGAATAATGAATAATGAATAATGAATAATGAATAATGAATAATGAATAATGAATAATGAATAATGAATAATGAATAATGAATAATGAATAATGAATAATGAATAATGAATAATGAATAATGAATAATGAATAATGAATAATGAATAATGAATAATGAATAATGAATAATGAATAATGAATAATGAATAATGAATAATGAATAATGAATAATGAATAATGAATAATGAATAATGAATAATGAATAATGAATAATGAATAATGAATAATGAATAATGAATAATGAATAATGAATAATGAATAATGAATAATGAATAATGAATAATGAATAATGAATAATGAATAATGAATAATGAATAATGAATAATGAATAATGAATAATGAATAATGAATAATGAATAATGAATAATGAATAATGAATAATGAATAATGAATAATGAATAATGAATAATGAATAATGAATAATGAATAATGAATAATGAATAATGAATAATGAATAATGAATAATGAATAATGAATAATGAATAATGAATAATGAATAATGAATAATGAATAATGAATAATGAATAATGAATAATGAATAATGAATAATGAATAATGAATAATGAATAATGAATAATGAATAATGAATAATGAATAATGAATAATGAATAATGAATAATGAATAATGAATAATGAATAATGAATACCCCCCCCCCCCCCCCCCCCCCCCCCCCCCCCCCAACCCCTCCCCTCGGGTCTAATGAATACACTGAATAATGAATAATGAATAATGAATAATGAATAATGAATAATGAATAATGAATAATGAATAATGAATAATGAATAATGAATAATGAATAATGAATAATGAATAATGAATAATGAATAATGAATAATGAATAATGAATAATGAATAATGAATAATGAATAATGAATAATGAATAATGAATAATGAATAATGAATAATGAATAATGAATAATGATAATGAATAATGAATAATGAATAATGAATAATGAATAATGAATAATGAATAATGAATAATGAATAATGAATAATGAATAATGAATAATGAATAATGAATAATGAATAATGAATAATGAATAATGAATAATGAATAATGAATAATGAATAATGAATAATGAATAATGAATAATGAATAATGAATAATGAATAATGAATAATGAATAATGAATAATGAATAATGAATAATGAATAATGAATAATGAATAATGAATAATGAATAATGAATAATGAATAATGAATAATGAATAATGAATAATGAATAATGAATAATGAATAATGAATAATGAATAATGAATAATGAATAATGAATAATGAATAATGAATAATGAATAATGAATAATGAATAATGAATAATGAATAATGAATAATGAATAATGAATAATGAATAATGAATAATGAATAATGAATAATGAATAATGAATAATGAATAATGAATAATGAATAATGAATAATGAATAATGAATAATGAATAATGAATAATGAATAATGAATAATGAATAATGAATAATGAATAATGAATAATGAATAATGAATAATGAATAATGAATAATGAATAATGAATAATGAATAATGAATAATGAATAATGAATAATGAATAATGAATAATGAATAATGAATAATGAATAATGAATAATGAATAATGAATAATGAATAATGAATAATGAATAATGAATAATGAATAATGAATAATGAATAATGAATAATGAATAATGAATAATGAATAATGAATAATGAATAAATGAATAATGAATAATGAATAATGAATAATGAATAATGAATAATGAATAATGAATAATGAATAATGAATAATGAATAATGAATAATGAATAATGAATAATGAATAATGAATAATGAATAATGAATAATGAATAATGAATAATGAATAATGAATAATGAATAATGAATAATGAATAATGAATAATGAATAATGAATAATGAATAATGAATAATGAATAATGAATAATGAATAATGAATAATGAATAATGAATAATGAATAATGAATAATGAATAATGAATAATGAATAATGAATAATGAATAATGAATAATGAATAATGAATAATGAATAATGAATAATGAATAATGAATAATGAATAATGAATAATGAATAATGAATAATGAATAATGAATAATGAATAATGAATAATGAATAATGAATAATGAATAATGAATAATGAATAATGAATAATGAATAATGAATAATGAATAATGAATAATGAATAATGAATAATGAATAATGAATAATGAATAATGAATAATGAATAATGAATAATGAATAATGAATAATGAATAATGAATAATGAATAATGAATAATGAATAATGAATAATGAATAATGAATAATGAATAATGAATAATGAATAATGAATAATGAATAATGAATAATGAATAATGAATAATGAATAATGAATAATGAATAATGAATAATGAATAATGAATAATGAATAATGAATAATGAATAATGAATAATGAATAATGAATAATGAATAATGAATAATGAATAATGAATAATGAATAATGAATAATGAATAATGAATAATGAATAATGAATAATGAATAATGAATAATGAATAATGAATAATGAATAATGAATAATGAATAATGAATAATGAATAATGAATAATGAATAATGAATAATGAATAATGAATAATGAATAATGAATAATGAATAATGAATAATGAATAATGAATAATGAATAATGAATAATGAATAATGAATAATGAATAATGAATAATGAATAATGAATAATGAATAATGAATAATGAATAATGAATAATGAATAATGAATAATGAATAATGAATAATGAATAATGAATAATGAATAATGAATAATGAATAATGAATAATGAATAATGAATAATGAATAATGAATAATGAATAATGAATAATGAATAATGAATAATGAATAATGAATAATGAATAATGAATAATGAATAATGAATAATGAATAATGAATAATGAATAATGAATAATGAATAATGAATAATGAATAATGAATAATGAATAATGAATAATGAATAATGAATAATGAATAATGAATAATGAATAATGAATAATGAATAATGAATAATGAATAATGAATAATGAATAATGAATAATGAATAATGAATAATGAATAATGAATAATGAATAATGAATAATGAATAATGAATAATGAATAATGAATAATGAATAATGAATAATGAATAATGAATAATGAATAATGAATAATGAATAATGAATAATGAATAATGAATAATGAATAATGAATAATGAATAATGAATAATGAATAATGAATAATGAATAATGAATAATGAATAATGAATAATGAATAATGAATAATGAATAATGAATAATGAATAATGAATAATGAATAATGAATAATGAATAATGAATAATGAATAATGAATAATGAATAATGAATAATGAATAATGAATAATGAATAATGAATAATGAATAATGAATAATGAATAATGAATAATGAATAATGAATAATGAATAATGAATAATGAATAATGAATAATGAATAATGAATAATGAATAATGAATAATGAATAATGAATAATGAATAATGAATAATGAATAATGAATAATGAATAATGAATAATGAATAATGAATAATGAATAATGAATAATGAATAATGAATAATGAATAATGAATAATGAATAATGAATAATGAATAATGAATAATGAATAATGAATAATGAATAATGAATAATGAATAATGAATAATGAATAATGAATAATGAATAATGAATAATGAATAATGAATAATGAATAATGAATAATGAATAATGAATAATGAATAATGAATAATGAATAATGAATAATGAATAATGAATAATGAATAATGAATAATGAATAATGAATAATGAATAATGAATAATGAATAATGAATAATGAATAATGAATAATGAATAATGAATAATGAATAATGAATAATGAATAATGAATAATGAATAATGAATAATGAATAATGAATAATGAATAATGAATAATGAATAATGAATAATGAATAATGAATAATGAATAATGAATAATGAATAATGAATAATGAATAATGAATAATGAATAATGAATAATGAATAATGAATAATGAATAATGAATAATGAATAATGAATAATGAATAATGAATAATGAATAATGAATAATGAATAATGAATAATGAATAATGAATAATGAATAATGAATAATGAATAATGAATAATGAATAATGAATAATGAATAATGAATAATGAATAATGAATAATGAATAATGAATAATGAATAATGAATAATGAATAATGAATAATGAATAATGAATAATGAATAATGAATAATGAATAATGAATAATGAATAATGAATAATGAATAATGAATAATGAATAATGAATAATGAATAATGAATAATGAATAATGAATAATGAATAATGAATAATGAATAATGAATAATGAATAATGAATAATGAATAATGAATAATGAATAATGAATAATGAATAATGAATAATGAATAATGAATAATGAATAATGAATAATGAATAATGAATAATGAATAATGAATAATGAATAATGAATAATGAATAATGAATAATGAATAATGAATAATGAATAATGAATAATGAATAATGAATAATGAATAATGAATAATGAATAATGAATAATGAATAATGAATAATGAATAATGAATAATGAATAATGAATAATGAATAATGAATAATGAATAATGAATAATGAATAATGAATAATGAATAATGAATAATGAATAATGAATAATGAATAATGAATAATGAATAATGAATAATGAATAATGAATAATGAATAATGAATAATGAATAATGAATAATGAATAATGAATAATGAATAATGAATAATGAATAATGAATAATGAATAATGAATAATGAATAATGAATAATGAATAATGAATAATGAATAATGAATAATGAATAATGAATAATGAATAATGAATAATGAATAATGAATAATGAATAATGAATAATGAATAATGAATAATGAATAATGAATAATGAATAATGAATAATGAATAATGAATAATGAATAATGAATAATGAATAATGAATAATGAATAATGAATAATGAATAATGAATAATGAATAATGAATAATGAATAATGAATAATGAATAATGAATAATGAATAATGAATAATGAATAATGAATAATGAATAATGAATAATGAATAATGAATAATGAATAATGAATAATGAATAATGAATAATGAATAATGAATAATGAATAATGAATAATGAATAATGAATAATGAATAATGAATAATGAATAATGAATAATGAATAATGAATAATGAATAATGAATAATGAATAATGAATAATGAATAATGAATAATGAATAATGAATAATGAATAATGAATAATGAATAATGAATAATGAATAATGAATAATGAATAATGAATAATGAATAATGAATAATGAATAATGAATAATGAATAATGAATAATGAATAATGAATAATGAATAATGAATAATGAATAATGAATAATGAATAATGAATAATGAATAATGAATAATGAATAATGAATAATGAATAATGAATAATGAATAATGAATAATGAATAATGAATAATGAATAATGAATAATGAATAATGAATAATGAATAATGAATAATGAATAATGAATAATGAATAATGAATAATGAATAATGAATAATGAATAATGAATAATGAATAATGAATAATGAATAATGAATAATGAATAATGAATAATGAATAATGAATAATGAATAATGAATAATAAATAATGAATAATGAATAATGAATAATGAATAACGAATAATGAATAATGAATAATGAATAATGAATAAAGAAATAATGAATAAAGAAATAATGAATAAAGAAATAATGAATAAAGAAATAATGAATAAAGAAATAATGAATAAAGAAATAATGAATAAAGAAATAATGAATAAAGAAATAATGAATAAAGAAATAATGAATAAAGAAATAATGAATAAAGAAATAACGAATAAAGAAATAATGAATAAAGAAATAATGAATAAAGAAATAACGAATAAAGAAATAATGAATAAAGAAATAATGAATGAAGAAAAAATGAATAAAGAAATAATGAATAAAGAAATAATGAACAAAGAAATAATGAATAATGAATAATGAATAATGTATAATGTACAATGAATAATGAATAATGTATAATGAATAATAAATAATGTATAATGTATAATGAATAATAAATAATGAATAATAAATAATGAATAATAAATAATGATTAATGAATAATGTATAATGAATAATAACAAATTTCTATCTAATTTGGACAAAAATATTTTAAAATTAGCTTTTTTAACATTAATATCTGGAAATTTTTAGCCAATAATCAGATGAGTTTTTTTTTTTTAATTATCGTATGACTTCTAAGGCCCTAAAACATTCGAATAGGGATCAAACTTTGGGTGTTATAACCGGAGTTCAGAAAAAAACACACACTGAATAAAAAACTCGTACATATATGTATGTAAACAAACATAGCTCAGACCAACAAACACATATTTTTATTTTCATATCAATTATGTGCGTTTCTAAATTTTGTACGGTGCCGAACACATCATGACTGTGGTTCGTTCTAATATTTCGTTATCTACACAAACATTTTTCTATCACGTATTTTTTGTTTCGAATACACATATACCACACAGATTCGTGTGTAGCTTTATTTTCAGTTCGTGTTCTGGTACGTGTACAAGGCAAAAAAAACAGAACATGAATAATAAACATTTTCGAGTTCAGTTATATTTTAAGTTCGTGTTCTGGCTCGTGTACAGCGAAAAAAAAGAACATGAAAAATGAACAGGTTCGAGTTCAGTAGTGCGATTCTCTGAATTTTAACGATCCGACGATCGCAAAATATATCGACAGCTATTGTTGTTTGCACTAACAATTAAGTGATTCACTAACTACACCTTAACGATAGTCGACAAATCTATTTTTCTATTTATTTAAATTGTAAACGAGTGGCATCTCTGTCATAATAAGCGAAAAAACACAAAGAAGAATAGAAACAAACAACAAATCACTTCGTGTTTGGCAGGATGATTTTATGTTTATGTTAAATTTCTTTATTTTTCATTAATATTTTTGTTTATTTATTTGAATATAAAACAATGAATTGAATATGCTATTTAATTTTTTTTATTTATATAATAAGTTTTTATAATAAAAGCAAAATATTTTCATTATTTTATAATTTTTATTTATGTATGACGACATTTCAACCTAAAAATTTAACTTTTTAACGATTGAATAAACAACACAAAAATTGTTGTCGTTTAGATAACGACAACAGTTGACTTTAACAATAGCGAATATCGTTTAAAAATTTTACTGAATACCAAACTCGATAATTTTGTTGTTTTTTTTAACGATTCGATTATCGTTAAAATAAGTTACTGAATCGCGCTACAGTTGTATTATATGTTCGTGTTCTGTCTCGTGTACTGCGAAAAAACAGAACATTAACAATAAACAGGTTCTAGTTCAGTTATATTTTAAGTTCGTGTTCTGGCTCGTGTACTGCGAAAAATTAAAACATCAATTCGCGATCTGATACACCCCGATAAAACCGACGACAATTGTTTCAACCGAATTTATGCAAATTTTATTGACCCTTTTTTTATTATTTCGTTGAAATTGTTTACAATTGTTTTTATTGACGGGTTTTCATTTTAATAAAAGATGTTAATAAAAGACTTAAAACACAAACACTATTTCGCATCATAAAAGTTACACTTGTTGGTTGTTTGGTTTTTTTACATTACCCACCCCTATTTTCGCAACCAAATAGTTTCAATAGAATTAATTGTGAAATTATATTGACCATTTTTTATGATTGTCTAAACAATTGTTTTTTCCCTGTTTGTGTTTTAAATTCGTAACAAACGACTTAAAACATAAACGCAATTTAGCATCATAAAAATTAAATTCAGAAAAGAATTTAATGAAGCCTAGTACAAAAAAATTGACAATCCTTCTATAAAATTACATACTGTTTTTATATTTTCGGGTTTTTGCGATGTTTCGCATACATTAGCACAAATCCCCCTCTGTTATTTTGCCAAGTATCAATAGAAATAATATTTACAATTCTTTTTTTAAGTTAAGGCTTCATGGTTTTTTTTTTAAATTTTATTGATCCTTTTTTATGATTTTCGTTGCAATTGTTTACAATTGCATTTTCTCCTAATTTTCATCTCATTTCGTAGACGAAAACCCCAATTTTGCGGCATATAAGACACACTTGTTGGTTGTTAGGATCTTTTGCAAAAAAAATTTTTTTTGTAACAAACAACTTTAGACACAAACACAATTTTGGATCATAAAAAACACTTGCTGGTGGCTGGGATGTTTTGCATCCATTAACACAATCACCCACCCTTAATTTGCGAACCAATTAGCGTCAATGCACAATCCTTTTCTCAATGATTTTTTAGGATGTTTTGCATAAAAACACAATGAGTGTCAATAAAAAACCCAAAAAAATATTTTCATATTGTCCCTTTTTTATGACTTACGTTACAATTGCTTGGTAGTGTTATAATTCCAAGCAATGGATTTAAATTTTAATTTTTATATTCCAAAAAATTTTAAATATAAATTTTTTTAGGATCACTTAATAAAAACATATGAAATTATTAATCATACACATATCGCATTCGACATCTTCGCAAGGCGAAAATGAAAATATTTCATTTTCCGAATATTCATTAGAAATTTTCCAAAGTGCGTCAAATGCATATTCTAAACTAGTACAACATATCAAGCAACTTGTAAATACAGCTTATTTAACAGCAACAAATCAAAATCACATAGAAACAGAACAAATAGAACAGTTAGAAAATGACGTATTGGAGTATTGGAAAGCATTTTCTCAACACAATTTGAAATTAATTCAGCTTGCCGAAGTTGTACCTGCTGTACCTGCAACACAAGTTTCTGTGGAACGTGCATTTAGTGCACTAGCTACAGTCTTAACTAAGTTAAGATCTAAGCACTCAAAAAAGTCAATTTCTAATGTTTTAATAACAAAATTAAACTTTGACTTGCTCAAAAGCTCAGCCCTTAAAATAGAAAACAGTGAATAACAACAGTTAAATTTTAACCACAAAGAGAAATTTTTATATTTCGTTTATGAATTATTTTCGTTTTTTTTTTTTATTAATTTTTTAATTTTTATTAATTTTTTTTAATGTTATTATAGTTTTATTATTATCTTTTTAAATATATTTTTATAACTGCTAATGAATTATTTTAGATTTTTTAAATAAATTAAGTTGAAACAATTGTCGTCGTTTTTTTCGGGGAGTATCAGATCGCGAATTGATGTTTTAATTTTTCGCAGTACACGAGCCAGAACACGAACTTAAAATATAACTGAATTCGAACCTGTTTATTGTTCATGTTCTGTTCTTTTCGTTGTACACGTACCAGAACACGAAATTAATATAACGCTGCACGCGAATCTGTGTGGTTTATGTGTGTTCGAAACAAAAAATACGTGATAGAAAAATGTTCGTGTAGATAGCGAAATATTAAAACGAAACACCGTCATGATTTGTTTGGCACCGTACAAAATTTGCACACATAATTGATATGAAAATAATAATATGTTTTGGCTGCTTTAGAAGAGAACGTTGTGTGTTTCATGTGTGTATTTTCTGAACCTTAGTTATAACGCCGGCTGCGTTAGATAATGAAATCCATTGGTGTTATATGAAATACATATAGGTTTTCTACTCTAGTAAAAGAAACATAATGCCGTTTTTCAAATAGTAACTAAATCTTTCTATTGAACACACGATCGTTGTTTTTTGGCCAGTGTGGCCAACGAGAAAAGCAATTAACTTTAAATTAAATTGGTATTCGAAATTAATATTTCAGTACCGACAACAGTTTTTATGTGGTAGCCGTATCAAATATTGGTTGTAATATATAGGGAATTCATAAGGTGTCCTAAAGTTGTATGTTATAAAGAAATACAAGACGTCAAATAGTACATATGTGACCAACCTGTCGTATATTCATATACAACAATCTGACAAAAAAAAATCTAATAAAAACAAAGTAATTGTTCTTTTCCACAAAAACTTACCTGAATATTATTATTTCCTCCCATTTTATATTTATTTCTACCATTTTTGCCACAATAGATACAAGAAACGTACAAAAATATTTGGAATAAACAACGAAAGCTGATTAAATAGTAAACAAAAAACAGCTGATCACAGAGCACTCCGCAAAAACATACCTGTTAACGTTGTATTGTCGTATAATTTTTTTGTATGGAAAATATCAACAACAATTATGCAACTGTTGTAAAATTTTAGCACATACGACACATACAACAGTTAGGACACCCTTGTGAATACCCTAATTGAGTTTAAGATGCAGGTGAAGGCTATCAAAGTTTCGGCGCAATTGAATTTAACACTTGCTTGCTTATTTTTAGTGTTTTGTTGATTTTTTGGCAGTTTAGCTATTTTTTTATTCTTTGCAAAGTCAACGAACTGTTGTTTTAACTCTCGCAGATTTAAAGTTGCGTCGATCGTATGTCTAAGCTCTCATATTTCGTCTTGTAATAAAGGGATGTAAGACAGCAAGTTAAATGTAAGACTCAAAAAATCATTGCAATTATATACAATGTTTTTGTTATTGTTAAACGCTTCACATAATTTAGCGTCAATCTTAGCACAAATTAAGTGATATTTTGTTCTGCATAGATGACAAGCAACCAGGTATTTCTTTAACGCGTTAAAACTTCGCGCAGAGTGTATTGGCTGAGCGTTCATATTACACGTTGCTGGTCCTAAGAAAACATCAGGTTTTTATATTGCATCTTACTTTTAATACACAATGTCGGACAAAAGAAAAGCACGAACTACGCCGAAAGTTTTAGCAGATATCTAGGTACAATATTAAAATTAGATTTTGCCACGCCCCTCCTCTGCATATGTAATAAATCTTAGACACATGATGTGGAAGAATTTTGTTACTAAACATTTTTGAAATATTTTTCAAATATGTGGTCTTTGTGTTTCTAAATTTTATGCCCCATTTGTATGAATATTTGATTATACACAATTTTTGTATTTTTCTTATTCTCCGCAAAAAATTAACTATTAGTGCCAATATATGTATATATGTATGTATATTATCCGATGTTGAATATTTTTTTAGAATTCCTGCTATTGATAATTTGGATAGCTCCAGCCCAAACAGATAATAATAACATACATAAAATACAATAATTGCACCTATTGCTCTGATTTTTATTTATTTAATTGAAATTATATAAAAGCTTACAAATGGATAATTATAATAGTTGTTGTCACTACTGTGGAACTTACGGACCTTTTCCGTTTATATTCTTCCCCATTTTGGTACACCTTTTTTTGCTTTTTAACTCCCTTTTTACAAAAGCCCATATCTCTACACTGGACTAAGCTCCGGACAGTTTGAAGGATTTTTCTCCCTTGGTACAAAAACCACGTTATTATTCTTGTACCGCTCAAGAGTTTTCTTACCGCAATGAAAGGATGCTATTCAAAGAGTAGCGAAATAAAGAATATTATCCCAAAAATTCGAGCTTTAATATTTGTTTTTTGAAATTATTAATAAAAAGGTAAAATATCAATACTAACAACTATGTATATATATATATATATTTATAGGTATGAAGTCGCTGTGCCTCTTTGTAAACAAGCACTTGAGGATCTTGAAAAAACAAGTGGACATGATCATCCTGATGTAGCGACTATGCTGAATATATTAGCATTAGTTTACCGAGACCAGGTATTTGTTATAACATAATGAAAAATATTTTGTTAGATTTGATGTCATTTTTCAGAAATATTGCAAATAATAGTGTAGTTAATATGCAAATTTCGATTTTACATATATTTCTAAAATTCATAGCTACACTGTACCTTTTATCAGACTAGTTTTTGGCATTTCAGCCTTCATCAGTGATTTTTACTTTTGTCCTGGACATTCTCACAACAAATGTATTACCGACTCGTCCACAGCCATACAGCTCATACAGAAGGCAGCTATCGGGACACCTTTGCGTTCACAGTGTCCAGTGAGTACTCCTATAAGTAAGCTGATTGCCCCTTTGATTAGGCAAGGGCCATAGGATCTTGGATATTCTGCAAGAAGTCAGTTATGTCCACCTTGTTCTTAATTCAAGATCAGCTGCCGCTTTAATTAGATTCGACAGCTCGGATAGAGGGATTTTAATATCAGTTTCCAACGTCCCGCTCAAAGATTATGAGGCCTTCCGCGCACACTATCAGCCTCACGGTGTGTTGCCGTATTTGGTCGAGGGACCTGAGACATTCCCTCCCACACTTCGATCTAACGATCCTCAATTTCGGGGCTTTGAGAGCAGCAAGACTGTCCACGAAGATATTAATGGTCGTTAGATACATATCCCGCTCCAGCCCGGCCTGAAAAACGCAACATTTGTCAGAGTGGACCCTTGACCCTGTACCCACTTCCATAGTCGATATTTGGATCGTAAAATTACCCCCAAAGTACATCTCCGGTGACATATAATCTGTTTCCTGATCGATTTGTATCCCGCCCACGAGTCTAGAAAGTCTGGACCCTACGTTCACAGCCTTCTACCACACCAGATTACCATATGTCAGAATAGGTCTAATTATAGCACTACATCAAGTGGATGATTTGTGGTTTAAAACCCTATCTTCTACCAAACGTCCTCCTGCAGGTGTAGAAGGCACATAACGCCTTCTTAGCCTTGTAGAGGCGCTTGTAGCACTTCTATTGAATATTTGAAGATGCCTTAATAAATATATGAAATTTGATTTTTTATTTTTTTAAAACTGATTTTACTCCATTGTGAATATTTACAAAATGTATTTTCCTGAATTTAACTAACGATGGATAAGACAGTGCATGTCAAAGTTTGACGTTTGTTGGTTTTACTATGTTTGTGTATAAGATACCGCTGAATAAACGGATTTTTCCAACATTTTTCCAATTTTTCTATGTTTTCCAATCCTTTTGGGGGGCATATAGAGATAAGAGTGTCAAGTTAGCGACGAAAGTTAACTACATTTTTCAAAAATGTTAAAGACTTAACAGAAACTGTTAAATTAATAGAATTTTTGTGAACATAACTACGAAAGTTAAATATGTTCTACAAAATGTTATGCAATATATAGAGAATGTTGATCTAACATGTTTGCATGTTTTTTTTTTTAAGATAACTACGAAAATTTAGTACGTTTTACTAATAAGTTGATTGGTTTAGATACATAGTGACATTAGTAGATATTAAATATTTATTATTTTAATATACAATTCGTTTTACTGTTTTAATTCAGTCAATATATTTATTTATAATACTAGCAATAACTTTAATATATTAACTTCATTGTAATGTCTTCAAAAGTAATCTAAGTAAACGTGTGTTGCTGTCGGTCTATCTATCGTAACTGCATAATTCAATGTTATTATGTATGTCCATACAAAAGAGAGTAGAATGACGACATTCCATTTGCACAGTGGCGCGAGTACTTAACACCCCTTAACGCCCGGAACTTGTCTATAACGTTTTGAACGACGCACACTGGGGATTTTGTGGAAAAAAGTCAAATTGTCAATATACTCTTCATGCAATATGCAGTGATATTTTGAAATTTTTGACTAAATGGTACAATCAAATCAAAAAGAATTACTCCGATCTGACTGCTAATTTTTTTTTATAGCGTCTCAAACTCGGTACTTGTATGTTTTACCTAACCAACTTAATTTAAACCTAAGAATTTCAAAACGAATATTATTTTATTATGTGAGCTAACGTTTTTCTTTTTATTTTTTATTTAAAGTAGGATATTTCAGTATACTAAAATTGAAAAAATAAACTCTGCAGAGACTTAAGTTTTTTTTTGTTTGTTAATTTTTATGAACATATAACAAAAATCCCTTTTTTCTCCAAACATTTGGACCTGCAATTTAGCACTACTTTCCCCCAGTTGGAAATCACTACTAAAACATTGTCTGACATCTGTTTTTACATTTTTAATCAATTTCAAGTGCCCCTAGGTGCCCCCTTTCAATTTGTTGCATTACACAGCACAACATTTTGCATCTGATTGATTCGGGACTCAATTCTGATAAGGCTATTTTGTTTAACATAACTCGAGAACCACTAGTCGGATTTTGCTGAAGCAAATTTAGAAAAATCAAGAATTACAATTACTTTCATCTGTTCATATAATGTTTCGCTACGTAAGCAACAGTTTCGCAGTTATAAATAAATGTATGAAAAAAAAAATATATTTTTTGCCTAAAAAATTGATTTTTTTTTTTTTTTTTTTTGTAATTCATAAAAAATCCAAAAGGGTAAAAAAGTGTCAGTCATATTCTTTCACGTAAAGTCGCATAGCCCATGAACAAAATGAGACATAAATCATGAAAATCGATGACCGCGTTTCGCTTTTATTCACAATTAAGTGAACGTATGAATTTCAAAAATTTGCTCGAGATATCCACAAAATTCTTTGGAAAAAACATTGATGACTTTTTATGATTTTCAGAATTAAAAAAAGGAATAAACAAAAGGTTATTTGATTTTTATGATTCCGGTAGCAAAGTACAAAATTCACAAAATCTGGTTCATGGAAAAGATATAATTGAAAAGTGTATATTTCCTGTAGGCTTACTATCCGAAGAGGCTCAGGAAAGTCGTAACAAAGACTATAAAAATATCGCCTTAGACACTCCAGAAAATGCAGTCGAATTGCCACCAACGAAGATATTATGCACCGAATGATGGTAACATCAGATCCCATGATCTCACATTTGACTCCTTCATTTAGCCAGAAAAAGCATAGTGTTATAAGCGACGAAGTTAAGGCTCTTTTAGAATAATAAATTAAAAATAGATTTAAAATAAATAATAAATTAAAAATTAAAAAAATCATTTAAATTTTTGTGTTACATTGTAGGTAACGATAAACATTTCCTAACTTTATTTATTTTGATTATTTTTGTGTATTACTATATAAATAAAACTAAATTTGTGCCCGCCCAGTAGCCCGATCCCACCCATTTTTGGCAAGACTATTTAAATTCATACTCTGGCATCTAAAACAAAATTTCAGGGCTTTGACTATCATAGAACTCCAGATATATGATGTTAAAAATTCACTTTGTATGCGGGGTGCTCCTCCCAGTAGCCCGATCCCGCCGAAACAGGATCAGTTCTTGGATAAAAACGCACCAAATTTCATCCATATTTACCGATCCTAGTTTAATTTAAGCGAATTTTTCTGAAAAATTTGTATGGGCGCTAGTCCAAACATGGACCGATTTTCACCATTTTCAATAGGGTTCGTCCTTTGCCCAATATAAATGTATGTTCCAAATTTCATCCAGTTATCTCTTAAATTGCCTATATCGTTTTTTTTCCTCACCTCCATACAAAAATTCCCAGTGTGCGACGTGATGTATGTTGAGTGGGCGAAGATCTTGTATTCGTAGGAGGCTGGCGGCTAGGCGGCGGTGATTGAGGGGAGCCTGATGTTGTGTTTGTTGCTGTGTTTGGTGGTGGTGTTTGCGCCGGTAATGACGTGGACAAAGAGTCAACATCACTTTCAGCTTCGTCTTCGAATTTATCAGCTACATCGATACTTGATTCAGCATCGCATCGTTACAGCTCTTTGCAAAAATCAGCTCACAATCCATGGTAGAAGTTCTACTGTGATTTAGTCTAAATGACGTTTTAATATACGATTATATTGAATACTCACAGTGTAGGACAATGGTCCAGTTTGTGATTGTCTGTGAGCCGGTATCCACTTTGGACTTGAGGCGTATTTCCGAATCCATGCAAGGTCTCCTTCTCTAAATGATTCTTTTACGGATAAACTTTCGATGGTATTTGACAATTCATGCTGATGAAACTTGTCAAAGTAGCTTTTGAGCTGTCGATTAAACAGAAGCTCAGCAGGTGAGCGCCCTGTCGTAACATGCCAGCTTATGTGTTGATTAAATACAAAACGGATAATATCCAATTCAATATTCGAATTGACTGGCATTTTCTTTAAATAATCTTTTGTTGTCTGCACCATGCGTTCAGCCTGTCCATTTGACGATGGATGGAAAGGAGAACTTCTGACATAGCGTATCAAATTGTTTTTCATAAAGCTTTCAAACTCAACTGACGTAAAAGCCGTTCCATTATCCGATATGATGGCGTCAGGTAGGCCATGCGTTGCAAAAAGCGTTTGCAATGATCTAATTGCACATTGTGATGACGTTGATTTGACGATATTCAGGGAAGCCGAGTTTTAAAATATTATTTTTATTGGCGGATATTCATAAATACATAAAAAACGAATAGTGAAAAATTAGCAAATTAAGTTGAAAATTAGAGCATATTTAATGTGGTTTTAGAAACAGACACGTTTTTAAAAAATAAGAGTGGAATAAATATTTAGTAAGTATTTATATTAGAAAAGTTTTAAATTGAATTTTGTTTCCAAATTCCATAATTCCACAAATTTAACTCAAAAAACTCATATTGGGAAAACTATATTTTTTTTTGTTATATTATATTATATTATATTATATTATATTATATTATATTATATTATATTATATTATATTATATTATATTATATTATATTATATTATATTATATTATATTATATTATATTATATTATATTATATTATATTATATTATATTATATTATATTATATTATATTATATTATATTATATTATATTATATTATATTATATTATATTATATTATATTATATTATATTATATTATATTATATTATATTATATTATATTATATTATATTATATTATATTATATTATATTATATTATATTATATTATATTATATTATATTATATTATATTATATTAATTTATATTATATTATATTATATTATATTATATTATATTATATTATATTATATTATATTATATTATATTATATTATATTATATTATATTATATTATATTATATTATATTATATTATATTATATTATATTATATTATATTATATTATATTATATTATATTATATTATATTATATTATATTATATTATATTATATTATATTATATTATATTATATTATATTATATTATATTATATTATATTATATTATATTATATTATATTATATTATATTATATTATATTATATTATATTATATTATATTATATTATATTATATTATATTATATTATATTATATTATATTATATTATATTATATTATATTATATTATATTATATTATATTATATTATATTATATTATATTATATTATATTATATTATATTATATTATATTATATTATATTATATTATATTATATTATATTATATTATATTATATTATATTATATTATATTATATTATATTATATTATATTATATTATATTATATTATATTATATTATATTATATTATATTATATTATATTATATTATATTATATTATATTATATTATATTATATTATATTATATTATATTATATTATATTATATTATATTATATTATATTATATTATATTATATTATATTATATTATATTATATTATATTATATTATATTATATTATATTATATTATATTATATTATATTATATTATATTATATTATATTATATTATATTATATTATATTATATTATATTATATTATATTATATTATATTATATTATATTATATTATATTATATTATATTATATTATATTATATTATATTATATTATATTATATTATATTATATTATATTATATTATATTATATTATATTATATTATATTATATTATATTATATTATATTATATTATATTATATTATATTATATTATATTATATTATATTATATTATATTATATTATATTATATTATATTATATTATATTATATTATATTATATTATATTATATTATATTATATTATATTATATTATATTATATTATATTATATTATATTATATTATATTATATTATATTATATTATATTATATTATATTATATTATATTATATTATATTATATTATATTATATTATATTATATTATATTATATTATATTATATTATATTATATTATATTATATTATATTATATTATATTATATTATATTATATTATATTATATTATATTATATTATATTATATTATATTATATTATATTATATTATATTATATTATATTATATTATATTATATTATATTATATTATATTATATTATATTATATTATATTATATTATATTATATTATATTATATTATATTATATTATATTATATTATATTATATTATATTATATTATATTATATTATATTATATTATATTATATTATATTATATTATATTATATTATATTATATTATATTATATTATATTATATTATATTATATTATATTATATTATATTATATTATATTATATTATATTATATTATATTATATTATATTATATTATATTATATTATATTATATTATATTATATTATATTATATTATATTATATTATATTATATTATATTATATTATATTATATTATATTATATTATATTATATTATATTATATTATATTATATTATATTATATTATATTATATTATATTATATTATATTATATTATATTATATTATATTATATTATATTATATTATATTATATTATATTATATTATATTATATTATATTATATTATATTATATTATATTATATTATATTATATTATATTATATTATATTATATTATATTATATTATATTATATTATATTATATTATATTATATTATATTATATTATATTATATTATATTATATTATATTATATTATATTATATTATATTATATTATATTATATTATATTATATTATATTATATTATATTATATTATATTATATTATATTATATTATATTATATTATATTATATTATATTATATTATATTATATTATATTATATTATATTATATTATATTATATTATATTATATTATATTATATTATATTATATTATATTATATTATATTATATTATATTATATTATATTATATTATATTATATTATATTATATTATATTATATTATATTATATTATATTATATTATATTATATTTATATTTTATATTATATTATATTATATTATATTATATATATTATATTATATTATATTATATTATATTATATATATATATTATATTATATTATATTATATTATATTATATTATATTATATTATATTATATTATATTATATTATATTATATTATATTATATTATATTATATTATATTATATTATATTATATTATATTATATTATATTATATTATATTATATTATATTATATTATATTATATTATATTATATTATATTATATTATATTATATTATATTATATTATATTATATTATATTATATTATATTATATTATATTATATTATATTATATTATATTATATTATATTATATTATATTATATTATATTATATTATATTATATTATATTATATTATATTTATTATATTATATTATATTATATTATATTATATTATATTATATTATATTATATTATATTATATTATATTATATTATATTATATTATATTATATTATATTATATATATTATATTATATTATATTATATTATATTATATTATATTATATTATATTATATTATATTATATTATATTATATTATATTATATTATATTATATTATATTATATTATATTATATTATATTATATTATATTATATTATATTATATTATATTATATTATATTATATTATATTATATTATATTATATTATATTATATTATATTATATTATATTATATATTATATTATATTATATTATATTTATATATTATATTATATTATATTATATTATATTATATTATATTATATATATTATATTATATTATATTATATTATATTATATTATATTATATTATATTATATTATATTATATTATATTATATTATATTATATTATATTATATTATATTATATTATATTATATTATATTATATTATATTATATTATATTATATTATATTATATTATATTATATTATATTATATTATATTATATTATATTATATTATATTATATTATATTATATTATATTATATTATATTATATTATATTATATTATATTATATTATATTATATTATATTATATTATATTATATTATATTATATTATATTATATTATATTATATTATATTATATTATATTATATTATATTATATTATATTATATTATATTATATTATATTATATTATATTATATTATATTATATTATATTATATTATATTATATTATATTATATTATATTATATTATATTATATTATATTATATTATATTATATTATATTATATTATATTATATTATATTATATTATATTATATTATATTATATTATATTATATTATATTATATTATATTATATTATATTATATTATATTATATTATATTATATTATATTATATTATATTATATTATATTATATTATATTATATTATATTATATTATATTATATTATATTATATTATATTATATTATATTATATTATATTATATTATATTATATTATATTATATTATATTATATTATATTATATTATATTATATATATTATATTATATTATATTATATTATATTATATTATATTATATTATATTATATTATATTATATTATATTATATTATATTATATTATATTATATTATATTATATTATATTATATTATATTATATTATATTATATTATATTATATTATATTATATTATATTATATTATATTATATTATATTATATTATATTATATTATATTATATTATATTATATTATATTATATTATATTATATTATATTATATTATATTATATTATATTATATTATATTATATTATATTATATTATATTATATTATATTATATTATATTATATTATATATATATTATATTATATTATATTATATTATATTATATTATATTATTTATATTATATTATATTATATTATATTATATTATATTATATTATATTATATTATATTATATTATATTATATTATATTATATTATATTATATTATATTATATTATATTATATTATATTATATTATATTATATTATATTATATTATATTATATTATATTATATTATATTATATTATATTATATTATATTATATTATATTATATTATATTATATTATATTATATTATATTATATTATATTATATTATATTATATTATATTATATTATATTATATTATATTATATTATATTATATTATATTATATTATATTATATTATATTATATTATATTATATTATATTATATTATATTATATTATATTATATTATATTATATATATTATATTATATTATATTATATTATATTATATTATATTATATTATATTATATTATATTATATTATATTATATTATATTATATTATATTATATTATATTATATTATATTATATTATATTATATTATATTATATTATATTATATTATATTATATTATATTATATTATATTATATTATATTATATTATATTATATTATATTATATTATATTATATTATATTATTATATTATATTATATTATATTATATTATATTATATTATATTATATTATATTATATTATATTATATTATATTATATTATATTATATTATATTATATTATATTATAATTATATTATATTATATTATATTATATTATATTATATTATATTATATTATATTATATTATATTATATTATATTATATTATATTATATTATATTATATTATATTATATTATATTATATTATATTATATTATATTATATTATATTATATTATATTATATTATATTATATTATATTATATTATATTATATTATATTATATTATATTATATTATATTATATTATATTATATTATATTATATATATTATATTATATTATATTATATTATATTATATTATATTATATTATATTATATTATATTATATTATATTATATTATATTATATTATATTATATTATATTATATTATATTATATTATATTATATTATATTATATTATATTATATTATATTATATTATATTATATTATATTATATTATATTATATTATATTATATTATATTATATTATATTATATTATATTATATTATATTATATTATATTATATTATATTATATTATATTATATTATATTATATTATATTATATTATATTATATTATATTATATTATATTATATTATATTATATTATATTATATTATATTATATTATATTATATATATTATATTATATTATATTATATTATATTATATTATATTATATTATATTATATTATATTATATTATATTATATTATATTATATTATATTATATTATATTATATTATATTATATTATATTATATTATATTATATTATATTATATTATATTATATTATATTATATTATATTATATTATATTATATTATATTATATTATTTATATTATATTATATTATATTATATTATATTATATTATATTATATTATATTATATTATATTATATTATATTATATTATATTATATTATATTATATTATATTATATTATATTATATTATATTATATTATATTATATTATATTATATTATATTATATTATATTATATTATATTATATTATTTATATTATATTATATTATATTATATTATATTATATTATATTATATTATATTATATTATATTATATTATATTATATTATATTATATTATATTATATTATATTATATTATATTATATTATATTATATTATATTATATTATATTATATTATATTATATTATATTATATTATATTATATTATATTATATTATATTATATTATATTATATTATATTATATTATATTATATTATATTATATTATATTATATTATATTATATTATATTATATTATATTATATTATATTATATTATATTATATTATATTATATTATATTATATTATATTATATTATATTATATTATATTATATTATATTATATTATATTATATTATATTATATTATATTATATTATATTATATTATATTATATTATATTATATTATATTATATTATATTATATTATATTATATTATATTATATTATATTATATTATATTATATTATATTATATTATATTATATATTATATTATATTATATTATATTATATTATATTATATTATATTATATTATATTATATTATTTTATTTTATATTATATTATATTATATTATATTATATTATATTATATTATATTATATTATATTATATTATATTATATTATATTATATTATATTATATTATATTATATTATATTATATTATATTATATTATATTATATTATATTATATTATATTATATTATATTATATTATATTATATTATATATTATATTATATTATATTATATTATATTATATTATATTATATTATATTATATTATATTATATTATATTATATTATATTATATTATATTATATTATATTATATTATATTATATTATATTATATTATATTATATTATATTATATTATATTATATTATATTATATTATATTATATTATATTATATTATATTATATTATATTATATTATATTATATTATATTATATTATATTATATTATATTATATTATATTATATTATATTATATTATATTATATTATATTATATTATATTATATTATATTATATTATATTATATTATATTATATTATATTATATTATATTATATTATATTATATTATATTATATTATATTATATTATATTATATTATATTATATTATATTATATTATATTATATTATATTATATTATATTATATTATATTATATTATATTATATTATATTATATTATATTATATTATATTATATTATATTATATTATATTATATTATATTATATTATATTATATTATATTATATTATATTATATTATATTATATTATATTATATTATATTATATTATATTATATTATATTATATTATATTATATTATATTATATTATATTATATTATATTATATTATATTATATTATATTATATTATATTATATTATATTATATTATATTATATTATATTATATTATATTGTATTATATTATATTATATTATATTATATTATATTATATTATATTATATTATACTAGATGTAACCCGGTGTGCTTCGCTGCACCCTCCCCCTCCCCCCCCCCCCCTTCCGAATTGTTACGAAAAGGCTCACGCAAGTCCCAAGGCTCTCACTAACACAGTAATTCAGATATATCACATTTAATATTAAGTTTGTATAGGGGTACCATGCGCATTTGTCCAATCCCGCCCATTTTTTTGTCTGACTACTCACGTTAATAATAGATGACCTAAGATAAATTTTCAAAGCTCTCTCTATCATAGTACTTAATATATATGATATTAAAAATTTACTTTGAATGGGAGGTGCCACGCCCACTAAAAATATTAAAAAAAATACAGCCTGTAGCACTTCCGATATCCGCAGTAAGAATCAGTGAAAATTTCAGGAAGATCAGATAAGTCGTTACGGAGATTACCTCCTACAAACAACCAATATAATATATATATATATTTATATTATATTATATTATATTATATTATATTATATTATATTATATTATATTATATTATATATATTATATTATATTATATTATATTATATTATATTATATTATATTATATTATATTATATTATATTATATTATATTATATTATATTATATTATTATATTATATTATATTATATTATATTATATTATATTATATTATATTATATTATATTATATTATATTATATTATTTATATTATATTATATTATATTATATTATATTATATTATATTATATTATATTATATTATATTATATTATATTATATTATATTATATTATATTATATTATATTATATTATATTATATTATATTATATTATATTATATTATATTATATTATATTATATTATATTATATTATATTATATTATATTATATTATATTATATTATATTATATTATATTATATTATATTATATTATATTATATTATATTATATTATTTATATTATATTATATTATATTATATTATATTATATTATATTATATTATATTATATTATATTATATTATATTATATTATATTATATTATATTATATTATATTATATTATATTATATTATATTATATTATATTATATTATATTATATTATATTATATTATATTATATTATATTATATTATATTATATTATATTATATTATATTATATTATATTATATTATATTATATTATATTATA
>CAVMKG010000382.1:27500-28912 GCA_963682025.1 Cordilura impudica
TTTTAATTTTTAATTTTTAATTTTTAATTTTAATTTTTAATTTTTAATGTTTTAATTTTTATTTTTAATTTTTACTTTTTATTTTTAATTTTAATTTTTAATTTTTAATTTATAATTTTTAATTTTTAATTTTTAATTTTTAATTTTTAATTTTTAATTATTAATTTTTAATTTTAAATATTTAATTTTTAATTTTTAATTTTTAATTTTTAATTTTAAATTTTTAATTATTATTTTTTAATTTTTAATTATTAAGTTTGAATTTTTAATTTTTAATTTTTAATTTTTAATTTTTAATTTTTAATTTTTAATTTTTAATTTTTAATTTTTAATTTTTAATTTTTAATTTTTAATTTTTAATTTTTAATTTTAAATTTTTAATTTTTAATTTTTAATTTTTAATTTTTAATTTTTATTTTTAACTTTTAATTTTAATTTTTAATTTTTAATTTTTAATTTTTAATTTTTAATTTTTAATTTTTAATTTTTAATTTTTAATTTTTAATTTTTAATTTTTAATTTTTAATTTTTAATTTTTAATTTTTAATTTTTAATTTTTAATTTTTAATTTTTAATTTTTAATTTTTAATTTTTAATTTTTAATTTTTAATTTTTAATTTTTAATTTTTAATTTTTAATTTTTAATTTTAAATTTTAAATTTTTTAATTTTTAATTTTTAATTTTTAATTTTTAATTTTTAATTTTTAATTTTTAATTTTTAATTTTTAATTTTTAATTTTTAATTTTTAATTTTTAATTTTTAATTTTTAATTTTTAATTTTTAATTTTTAATTTTAAATTTTAATTTTTAATTTTTAATTTTTAATTTTTAATTTTTAATTTTTAATTTTTAATTTTTAATTTTTAATTTTTAATTTTAATTTTTAATTTTTAATTTTTAATTTTTAATTTTTAATTTTTAATTTTTAATTTTTAATTTTTAATTTTTAATTTTTAATTTTTAATTTATAATTTTCAATTTTTAATTTTTAATTTTTAATTATTAATTTTAAATTTTTAATTTTTAATTTCTAATTTTCAATTTTTAATTTTTAATTTTTAATTTTTAATTTTTAATTTTTAATTTTTAATTTTTAATTTTTAGTTTTTAATTTTTAATTTTTAATTTTTAATTTTTAATTTTTAATTTTTAACTTTTAATTTTTAATTTTTAATTTTTAATTTTTAATTTTTAATTTTTGATTTTTAATTTTTAATTTTTAATTTTTAATTTTTAATTTTTAATTGTTAATTTTTAATTTTTAATTTTTAAATTTTAATTTTTAATTTTTAATTTTTAATTTTTTAATTTATTAATTTTTAATTTTTAATTTTTAATTTTTAATTTTTAATTTTTAATTTTTTATTTTGAATTTTTTATTTTTAATTTTTAATTTTTAGTTTTTAATTT
>CAVMKG010000383.1:7500-10000 GCA_963682025.1 Cordilura impudica
TTAATTTTTAATTTTTAATTTTTAATTTTTAATTTCTAATTTTTAATTTTTAATTTTTAAGTTTTAATTTTTGATTTTTAGTTTTTAATTTTTATTTTTAATTTTTAATTTTTAATTTTTAATTTTTAATTTTTAATTTTTAATTTTAATTTTTAATTTTTAATTTTTAATTTTTAATTTTTAATTTATAATTTCTAATTTTTAATTTTTAATTTTTAATTTTTAATTTTTAATTTTTAATTTTTAATTTTTAATTTTTAATTTTTAATTTTTAATTTTAATTTTTAATTTTTAATTTTTAATTCTTAATTTTAATTTTTAATTTTTAATTTTTAATTTTTATTTTTTTTTTTTAATTATTAATTTTTAATTTTTGTTTTTTATTTTTAATTTTTTATTTTTAATTTTTAATTTTTAATTTTTAATTTTTAATTTTTAATTTTTAATTTTTAATAATTTAATTTTTAATTTTTAATTTTTAATTTTTAATTTTTAATTTTTAATTTTTAATTTTTAATTTTTAATTTTTAATTTTTAATTTTTAATTTTTATTTTTTTTTTTTAATTATTAATTTTTAATTTTTGTTTTTATTTTTAATTTTTATTTTTAATTTTTAATTTTTAATTTTTAATTTTTAATTTTTAATTTTTAATTTTTAATTTTTAATTTTTAATAATTTAATTTTTAATTTTTAATTTTTAATTTTAATTTTTAATTTTTAATTTTTAATTTTTAATTTTTAATTTTTAATTTTTAATTTTTAATTTTTAATTTTTAATTTTGAATTTTTAATTTTTAATTTTTAATTTTTAATTTTTAATTTTTAATTTTTAATTTTTAATTTTTAATTTTTAATTTTTAATTTTTAATTTTTAATATTTAATTTTTAATTTTTAATTTTTAGTTTTTAATTTTTAATTTTTAATTTTTAATTTTTAATTTTTAATTTTTTATTTTTAATTTTTAATTTTTAATTTTTAATTTTTAATTTTTAATTTTTAATTTTTAATTTTTAATTTTTAATTTTTAATTTTTTATTTTTAATTTTTAATTTTTAATTTTATTTTTTAATTTTTAATTTTTAATTTTTTAATTTTTAATTTTTAATTTTTAATTTTTAATTTTTAATTTTAATTTTTAATTGTTAATTTTTAATTTTTAATTTTTAATTTTTAATTTTTAATTTTTAATTTTTAATTTTTAATTTTTAATTTTTAATTTTTAATTTTTAATTTTTAATTTTTACTTTTGCATTTTTAATTTTTTATTTTTAATTTTTAATTTTTTATTTTTAAATTTTAATTTTTAATTTTTAATTTTTAATTTTTAATTTTTAATTTTCAATTTTTAATTTTTAATTTTTAATTTTTAATTTTTAATTTTTAATTTTTAATTTTTAATTTTTAATTTTTAATTTTTAATTTTTAATTTTTAATTTTTAATTTTTAATTTTTAATTGTTAATTGTTAATTGTTAATTTTTAATTTTTAATTTTTAATTTTTAATTTTTAATTTTTAATTTTTAATTTTTAATTTTTAATTTTTAATATTTAATTTTTAATGTTTAATTTTTTATGTTTAATTTTTAATTTGGAATTTTTAATTTTTAATTTTTAATTTTTAATTTTTAATTTTTAATTTTTAATTTTTAATTTTTAATTTTTAATTTTTAATTTTTAATTTTTAATTTTTAATTTTTAATTTTTAATTTTTAATTTTTAATTTTTAATTTTTAATTTTTAATTTTTAATTCTTAATTTTTAATTTTTTAATTTTTAATTTTTAATTTTTAATTTTTAATTTTTAATTTTTAATTTTTAATTTTTAATTTTTAATTTTTAATTTTTAATTTTTAATTTTTAATTTTTAAATTTTAATTTTTAATTTTTAATTTTTAATTTTTTAATTTTAATTTTTATTTTTAATTTTTAATTTTTAATTTTTAATTTTTAATTTTTAATTTTTAATTTTTAATTTTTAATTTTTAAGTTTTAATTTTTAATATTAAATATTTAATATTTAATTTTTAATTTTTAATTTTTAAATTTTTAATTTTAAATTTTAAATTTTTAATTTTTAATTTTTAATTTTTAATTTTTAATTTTTAATTTTTAATTTTTAATTTTTAATTTTTAATTTTTAATTTTTAATTTTTAATTTTTAATTTTTAATTTTTAATTTTTAATTTTTAATTTTTAATTTTCAATTTTTAATTTTTAATTTTTAATTTTTTATTTTTAATTTTTAATTTTTAATTTCTAATTTTTAATTTTTAATTTTTAATTTTTAATTTTTGATTTTTAATTTTTAATTTTCAATTTTTAATTTTTAATTTTTATTTTTAATTTTAATTTTTAATTTTTAATTTTAATTTTTAATTTTTAATTTTTAATTTTTAATTTTTAATTTTTAATTTTTAATTTTTAATTTTTAATTTTTAATTTTTAATTTTTAATTTTTAATTTTAATTTTTAATTTTTAATTTTTAATTTTTAATTT
>CAVMKG010000383.1:12500-31715 GCA_963682025.1 Cordilura impudica
ATTTTTAATTTTTAATTTTTAATTTTTAATTTTTAATTTTTAATTTTTAATTATTAATTTTTAATTTTTGTTTTTTATTTTTAATTTTTTATTTTTAATTTTTAATTTTTAATTTTTAATTTTTAATTTTTAATTTTTAATTTTTAATTTTTATTTTTTAATTTTTAATTTTTAATTTTTAATTTTTAATTTTTAATTTTTAGTTTTTAATTTTTAATTTTTAATTTTTAATTTTTAATTTTTAATTTTTAATTTTTAATTTTTAATTTTTAATTTTTAATTTTTAATTTTTAATTTTTAATTTTTAATTTTTAATTTTTAATTTTTAATTTTTAATTTTTTATTTTTAATTTTTAATTTTTAATTTTTAATTTTTAATTTTTAATTTTTAATTTTTAATTTTTAATTTTTAATTTTTAATTTTTAATTTTTAATTTTTAATTTTTAATTTTTAATTTTTAATTTTTAATTTTTTATTTTTAATTTTTATTTTTTAATTTTATTTTTTAATTTTTAATTTTTAATTTTTAATTTTTAATTTTTAATTTTTAATTTTTAATTTTTAATTTTTAATTTTTAATTTTTAATTTTTAATTTTTAATTTTTAATTTTTACTTTTGCATTTTTAATTTTTTATTTTTAATTTTTAATTTTTAATTTTTAATTTTTAATTTTTAATTTTTAATTTTTAATTTTTAATTTTTAATTTTTAATTTTTAATTTTTAATTTTTAATTTTTATTTTTTAATTTTTAATTTTTAATTTTTAATTTTTAATTTTTAATTTTTAATTTTTAATTTTTAATTTTTAATTTTTAATTTTTAATTTTTAATTTTTAATTTTTAATTTTTAATTTTTAATTTTTAATTATTAATTATTAATGTTTAATTTTTAATTTTTAATTTTTAATTTTTAATTTTTAATTTTTAATTTTTAATTTTTAATTTTTAATTTTTAATTTTTAATTTTTAATTTTTAATTTTTAATTTTTAATTTTTAATTTTTAATTTTTAATTTTAAATTTTTAAATTTTTAATTTTTAATTTTTAATTTTTAATTTTTAATTTTTAATTTTTAATTTTTAATTTTTAATTTTTAATTTTTAATTTTTAATTTTTAATCTTTAATTTTTAATTTTTAATTTTTAATTTTTAATTTTTAATTTTTAATTTTTAATTTTTAATTTTTTAATTTTTAATTTTTAATTTTTAATTTTTAATTTTTAATTTTTAATTTTTAATTTTTAATTTTTTAATTTTTAATTTTTAATTTTTAATTTTTAATTTTTAATTTTTAATTTTTAATTTTTAATTTTTAATTTTTAATTTTTTAATTTTTAATTTTAATTTTTAATTTTTAATTTTTATTTTTAATTTTTAATTTTTAATTTTTAATTTTTAATTTTTAATTTTTAATTTTTAATTTTTCAATTTTTAATTTTTAATTTTTAATTTTTTAATTTTTAATTTTTAATTTTTAATTTTTAATTTTTAATTTTAATTTTTAATTTTTAGTTTTTAATTTTTAATTTTTAATTTTTAATTTATAATTTTTAATTTTTAATTTTTAATTTTTAATTTTTAATTTTTAATTTTAATTTTTAATTTTTAATTGTTAATTTTTAGTTTTTAATTTTTAATTTTTAATTTTTGATTTTTATTTTTAATTTTTAATTTTTAATTGTTAATTGTTAATTTTTAATTTTTAATTTTTAATTTTTAATTTTTAATTTTTAATTTTAATTTTGAATTTTGAATTTTGAATTTTTAATTTTTAATTTTTAATGTTTAATGTTTAATTTTTAATGTTTAATTTTTTAATGTTTAATTTTTTTAATTTTTAATTTTAATTTTTAATTTTTAATTTTTAATTTTTAATTTTTAATTTTTAATTTTTAATTTTAATTTTTAATTTTTAATTTTTAATTTTTAATTTTTAATTTTTAATTTTTAATTTTTAATTTTTAATTTCTAATTTTTAATTTTTAATTTTTAATTTTTAATTTTTAATTTTTAATTTTTAATTTTTAATTTTTAATTTTTAATTTTTAATTTTTAATTTTTAATTTTTAATTTTTAATTTTTAATTTTTTATTTTTAATTTTTAATTTTTAATTTTTAATTTTTAATTTTTAATTTTTAATTTTTAATTTTTAATTTTTAATTTTTAATTTTTAATTTTTAATTTTTAATTTTTAGTTTTTAATTTTTAATTTTTAATTTTTAATTTTTAATTTTTAATTTATAATTTTTAATTTTTAATTTTTATTTTTTAATTTTTAATTTTTAATTTTTAATTTTTAATTTTTAATTTTTTATTTTTAGTTTTTAATTTTTAATTTTTAATTTTATTTTTTAATTTTTAATTTTTAATTTTTAATTTTTAATTTTTAATTTTTAATTTTTAATTTTTAATTTTTAATTTTTAATTTTTAATTTTTAATTATTAATTTTTAATTTTTAATTTTTAATTTTTAATTTTTGATTTTTAATTTTTAATTTTTAATTTTTAATTTTTAATTTTTAATTTTTAATTTTTAATTTTTAATTTTTAATTTTTAATTTTTAATTTTAATTTTTAATTTTTAATTTTTAATTTTTAATTTTTAATTTTTAATTTTTAATTTTTAATTTTTAATTTTTAATTTTTAATTTTTAATTTTTAATTTTTAATTTTTAATTTTTAATTTTTAATTTTTTAATTTTTAATTTTTAATTTATAATTTATAATTTTTAATTTTTAATTTTTTAATTTTTAGTTTTTAGTTTTTAATTTTTAATTTTTAATTTTTATTTTTTAATTTTTAATTTTTAATTTTTAATTTTTGGTTTTTTAATTTTTAATTTTTAATTTTTAATTTTTAATTTTAATTTTTAATTTTTAATTTTTAATTTTTAATTTTTAATTTTTAATTTTTAATTTTTAATTTTTAATTTTTAATTTTTAATTTTAATTTTTAATTTTTAATTTTTAATTTTTAATTTTTAATTTTTAATTTTTAATATTTAATTTTTAATTTTTAATTTTTAATTTTTAATTTTTAATTTTTAATTTTTTAATTTTTAATTTTTAATTTTTAATTTTTAATTTTTAATTTTTAATTTTTAATTTTAATTTTTAATTTTTAATTTTTAATTTTTAATTTTTAATTTTTAATTTTTAATTTTTAATTTTTTAATTTTTAATTTTTAATTTTTAATTTTTAATTTTTAATTTTTAATTTTTAATTTTTAATTTTTAATTTTTAATTTTTTAATTTTTAATTTTTAATTTTTAATTTTTAATTTTTAATTTTTAATTTTAATTTTTAATTTTTAATTTTTAATTTTTAATTTTTACTTTTTAATTTTTAATTTTTAATTTTTAATTTTTTAATTTTTAATTTTTAATTTTTAATTTTTAATTTTTAATGTTTAATGTTCAATGTTTAATTTTTAATTTTTAATTTTTAATTTTTAATTTTTTATTTTAATTTTTAATTTTTAATTTTTAATTTTTAATTTTTAATTTTTAATTTTTAATTTTTAATTTTTAATTTTTAATTTTTAATTTTTAATTTTTAATTTTTAATTTTTAATTTTTAATGTTTAATTTTTAATTTTTAATTTATAATTTTTAATTTTTAATTTTTAATTTTTAATTTTAATTTTTAATTTTTAATTTTAAATTTTTTAATTTATAATTTTTAATTTTTAATTTTTAATTTTTTAATTTTTAATTTTTAATTTTTAATTTTTAATTTTTATTTTTAATTTTTAATTTTTAATTTTTAATTTTTAATTTTTAATTTTTAATTTTTATTTTTAATTTTTAATTTTTAATTTTTAATTTTTATGTTTTATTTTTTAATTTTTAATTTTTATTTTTTAATTTTTAATATTTAATTTTTAATTTTTGATTTTTAATTTTTAATTTTTAATTTTAAATTTTTAATTTTTAATTTTTAATGTTAATTTTTAATTTTTACTTGTTAATTTTTAATTTTTAATTTTTAATTTTTAATTTTTAATTTTTAATTTTTAATTTTTAATTTTTAATTTTTAATTTTTAATTTTTTAATTTTTAATTTTTAATTTTTAATTTTTAATTTTTAATTTTTAATTTTTAATTTTTAATTTTTAATTTTTAATTTTTAATTTTTAATTTTTAATTTTTAATTTTTAATTTTTAATTTTTAATTTTTAATTGTTAATTTTTAATTTTTAATTTTTAATTTTTAATTTTTAATTTTTAATTTTTAATTTTTAATTTTTAATTTTTAATTTTTAATTTTTAATTTTTAATGTTTAATGTTTAATTTTTAATGTTTAATTTTTAATGTTAAATTTTTTAATGTTTAATTTTTAATTTTTAAATTTTAATTTTTAATTTTTAATTTTTAATTTTTAATTTTTAATTTTAAATTTTTAATTTTTAATTTCTAATTTATAATTTTTAATTATTAATTTTTTTCATTTTTTAATTTTTAATTTTTAATTTTTAATTTTTAATTTTTAATTTTTAATTTTTAATTTTTAATTTTTAATTTTTAATTTTTAATTTTTAATTTTTAATTTTTAATTTTTAATTTTTAATTTTTAATTTTTAATTTTTAATTTTTAATTTTTAATTTTTAATTTTTAATTTTTAATTTTTAATTTTTAATTTTTAATTTTTAATTTTTAATTTTTAATTTTTAATTTTTAATTTTTAATTTTTAATTTTTAATTTTTAATTTTTAATTTTTAATTTTTAATTTTTAATTTTTAAATTTTAATATTTAATTTTTAATTTTTAATTTTTAGTTTTTAATTTTTATTTTTTAATTTTTAATTTTTAATTTTTAATTTTTAATTTTTAATTTTTAATTTTTAATTTTTAATTTTTAATTTGTAATTTTTAATTTTTAATTTTTAATATTTAATTTTTAATGTGTAATTTTTAATTTTTAATGTTTAATTTTTAATTTTTAATTTTTAATTTTTAATTTTTAATTTTTAATTTTTAATTTTTAATTTTTAATTTTTAATTTTTAATTTTTAATTTTTAATTTTTAATTTTTATTTTTTAATTTTTAATTTTTAATTTTTAATTTTTAATTTTTAATTTTTAATTTTTAATTTTTAATTTTTAATTTTTAATTTTTAATTTTTAATTTTTAATTTTTAATTTTTAATTTTTAATTTTGAATTTTTAATTTTTAATTTTTAATTTTTAATTTTTAATTTTTAATTTTTAATTTTTAATTTTTAATTTTTAATTTTTAATTTTTAATTTATAATTTTTAATTTTTAATTTTTAATTTTTAATTTTTAATTTTAATTTTTAATTTTAAATTTTTAATTTCTAATTTTTAATTTTTAATTTTTAATTTTTAATTTTTAATTTTTAATTTTTAATTTTTAATTTTTAATTTTTAATTTTTAATTTTTAATTTTTAATTTTTAATTTTTAATTTTTAATTTTTAATTTTTAATTTTTAATTTTTAATTTTTAATTTTTAATTTTTAATTTTTAATTTTTAATTTTTAATTTTTAATTTTTAATTTTTAATATTTAATTTTTAATTTTTGATTTTTAATTTTTAATTTTTAATTTAAATTTTTAATTTTTAATTTTTAATGTTAATTTTTAATTTTTAATTGTTAATTTTTAATTTTTAATTTTTAATTTTTATTTTTAATTTTTAATTTTTAATTTTTAATTTTTAATTTTTAATTTTTAATTTTTAATTTTTAATTTTTAATTTTTAATTTTTAATTTTTAATTTTTAATTTTTAATTTTTAATTTTTAATTTTTAATTGTTAATTTTTAATTTTTAATTTTTAATTTTTAATGTTTAATGTTTAATTTTTAATGTTTAATTTTTAATGTTAAATTTTTTAATGTTTAATTTTTAATTTTTAAATTTTAATTTTTAATTTTTAATTTTTAATTTTTAATTTTTAATTTTTAATTTTTAATTTTAAATTTTTAATTTTTAATTTTTAATTTCTAATTTATAATTTTTAATTATTAATTTTTAAATTTTTTAATTTTTAATTTTTAATTTTTAATTTTTAATTTTTAATTTTTAATTTTTAATTTTTAATTTTTAATTTTTAATTTTTAATTTTTAATTTTTAATTTTTAATTTTTAATTTTTAATTTTTAATTTTTAATTTTTAATTTTTAATTTTTAATTTTTAATTTTTAATTTTTAATTTTTAATTTTTAATTTTTAATTTTTAATTTTTAATTTTTAATTTTTAATTTTTAATTTTTAATTTTTAATTTTTAATTTTTAATTTTTAATTTTTAATTTTTAATTTTTAATTTTTAATTTTTAATTTTTAATTTTTAATTTTTAATTTTTAATTTTTAATTTTTAATTTTTAATTTATAATTTTAAATTTTTAATTTTTAATTTTTAATTTTTAATTTTTAATTTTTAATTTTTAATTTTTAATTTTTAATTTTTAATTTTTAATTTTTAATTTTTAATTTTTAAATTTTAATATTTAATTTTTAATTTTTATTTTTTAATTTTTAATTTTTAATTTTTAGTTTTTAATTTTTATTTTTTAATTTTTAATTTTAATTTTTTATTTTTAATTTTTAATTTTTAATTTTTAATTTTTAATTTGTAATTTGTAATTTTTAATTTTTAATATTTAATTTTTAATGTGTAATTTTTAATTTTTAATGTTTAATTTTTAATTTTTAATTTTTAATTTTTAATTTTTAATTTTTAATTTTTAATTTTTAATTTTTAATTTTTAATTTTTAATTTTTAATTTTTAATTTTTAATTTTTAATTTTTAATTTTTAATTTTTAATTTTTAATTTTTAATTTTTAATTTTTAATTTTTAATTTTTAATTTTTAATTTTTAATTTTTATTTTTTAATTTTTAATTTTTAATTTTTAATTTTTAATTTTTAATTTTTAATTTTTAAGTTTTAATTTTTAATTTTTAATTTTTAATTTTTAATTTTTAATTTTTAATTTTTAATTTTTAATTTTTAAATTTTAATTTTTAATTTTTAATTTTTAATTTTTAATTTTTAATTTTTAATTTTTAATTTCTAATTTTTAATTTTTAATTTTTAATTTTGAATTTTTAAGTTTTAATTTTTAATTTTTGATTTTTAGTTTTTAATTTTTAATTTTTAATTTTTAATTTTTAATTTTTAATTCTTAATTTTTAATTTTTAATTTTTAATTTTTAATTTTTAATTTTTAATTTTTAATTTTTAATTTTTAATTTTTAATTTTTAATTTTTAATTTTTAATTTTTAATTTTTAATTTTTAATTTTTAATTTTTAATTTTTAATTTTTAATTTTTATTTTAATTTTAAATTTTTAGTTTTTAATTTTTAATTCTTAATTTTTAATTTTTAATTTTTAATTTTTAATTTTTAATTTTTAATTTTTAATTTTTAATTTTTAATTTTTATATTTTAATTTTTAATTTTTAATTTTTAATTTTTAGTTTTTAATTTTTAATTTTTAATTTTTAATTTTTAATTTTTAATTTTTAATTTTTAATTTTTAATTTTTAATTTTTAATTTTTAATTTTTAATTTTTAATTTTTAATTTTTAATTTTTAATTTTTAATTTTTAATTTTTAATTTTTAATTTTTAATTTTTAATTTTTAATTTTTAATTTTTAATTTTTAATTTTTAATTTTTAATTTTTAATTTTTAATTTTTAAGTTTTAATTTTTAATTTTTAATTTTTAATTTTTATTTTTAATTTTTAATTTTTTATTTTTAGTTTTTAATTTTTAATTTTTAATTTTATTTTTTAATTTTTAATTTTTAATTTTTAATTTTTAATTTTTAATTTTTAATTTTTAATTTTTTATTTTTAGTTTTTAATTTTTAATTTTTAATTTTATTTTTTAATTTTTAATTTTTAATTTTTATTTTTTAATTTTTAATTTTTAATTTTTAATTTTTAATTTTTAATTTTTAATTTTTAGTTTTTAATTTTTAATTTTTAATTTTATTTTTTAATTTTTAATTTTTAATTTTTAATTTTTAATTTTTAATTTTTAATTTTTAATTTTTAATTTTTAATTTTTAATTTTTAATTTTTAATTTTTAATTTTTAATTTTTAATTTTTAATTTTTAATTTTTAATTTTTAATTTTTAATTTTTAATTTTTAATTTTTAATTTTTAATTTTTAATTTTTAATTTTTAATTTTTAATTTTTTATTTTAAATTTTTAATTTTTAATGTTTAATGTTCAATGTTTAATTTTTAATTTTTAATTTTTAATTTTTTATTTTTAATTTTTAATTTTTAATTTTTAATTTTTAATTTTTAATTTTTAATTTTTAACTCTTTAATTTTTAATTTTTAATTTTTAATTTTTAATTTTTAGTTTTTAATTTTTAATTTTTAATTTTTAATTTTTAATTTTTAATTTTTAATTTTTAATTTTTAATTTTTAATTTTTAATTTTTAATTTTTAATTTTTAATTTTTAATTTTTAATTTTTAATTTTTAATTTTTAATTTTTAATTTTTAATTTTTAATTTTTAATTTTTAATTTTTAATTTTTAATTTTTAATTTTTAATTTTTAATTTTTAATTTTTAATTTTTAATTTTTAATTTTTAATTTTTAATTTTTAATTTTTAATTTTTAATTTTTAATTTTTAATTTTTAATTTTTCATTTTTAATTTTTAATTTTTAATTTTTAATTTTTAATTTTTAATTTTTAATTTTTAATTTTTAATTTTTAATTTTTAATTTTTAATTTTTAATTTTTAATTTTTAATTTTTAATTATTAATTTTTAATTTTTAATTTTTAATTTTTAATTTTTAATTTTTAATTTTTAATTTTTAATTTTTAATTTTTAATTTTTAATTTTTAATTTTTAATTTTTAATTTTTAATTTTTAATTTTTAATTTTTAATTTTTAATTTTTAATTTTTAATTTTTAATTTTTAATTTTTAATTTTTAATTTTTAATTTTTAATTTTTAATTTTTAATTTTTAATTTTTAATTTTTAATTTTTAATTTTTAATTTTTAATTTTTAATTTTTAATTTTTAATTTTTAATTTTTAATTTTTAATTTTTAATTTTTAATTTTTAATTTTTAATTTTTAATTTTTAATTTTTAATTTTTAATTTTTAATTTTTAATTTTTAATTTTTAATTTTTAATTTTTAATTTTTATTTTTAATTTTTAATTTTTAATTTTTAATATTTAATTTTTAATTTTTGATTTTTAATTTTTAATTTTAAATTTTAAATTTTTAATTTTTAATGTTAATTTTTAATTTTTAATTGTTAATTTTTAATTTTTAATTTTTAATTTTTAATTTTTAATTTTTAATTTTTAATTTTTAATTTTTAATTTTTAATTTTTAATTTTTAATTTTTAATTTTTAATTTTTAATTTTTAATTTTTAATTTTTAATTTTTAATTTTTAATTTTTAATTTTTAATTTTTAATTTTTAATTTTTAATTTTTAATTTTTAATTTTTAATTTTTAATTTTTAATTTTTAATTTTTAATTTTTAATTTTGAATTTTTAATTTTTAATTTTTAATTTTTAATTTTTAATTTTTAATTTTTAATTTTTAATTTTTAATTTTTAATTTTTAATTTTTAATTTTTCATTTTTAATTTTTAATTGTTAATTTTTAATTTTTAATTTTTAATTTTTAATTTTTAATTTTTAATTTTTAATTTTTAATGTTTAATGTTTAATTTTTAATGTTAAATTTTTTAATGTTTAATTTTTTTAATTTTTAATTTTTAATTTTTAATTTTTAATTTTTAATTTTAAATTTTTAATTTTTAATTTTTAGTTTTTAATTTCTAATTTATAATTTTTAATTATTAATTTTTTTAATTTTTTAATTTTTAATTTTTAATTTTTAATTTTTAATTTTTAATTTTTAATTTTTAATTTTTAATTTTTAATTTTTAATTTTTAATTTTTAATTTTTAATTTTTAATTTTTAATTTTTAATTTTTAATTTTTAATCTTTAATTTTTAATTTTTAATTTGTAATTTGTAATTTTTAATTTTTAATTTTTAATTTTTAATTTTTAATTTTTAATTTTTAATTTTTAATTTTTAATTTTTAATTTTTAATTTTTAATTTTTAATTTTTAATATTTAATTTTTAATTTTTAATTTTTAATTTTTAATTTTTAATTTTTAATTTTTAATTTTTAATTTTTAATTTTTAATTTTTAATTTTTAATTTTTAATTTTTAATTTTTAATTTTTAATTTTTAATTTTTAAATTTTAATTTTTAATTTTTAATTTTTAATTTTTAATTTTTAATTTTTAATTTTTAATTTTTAATTTTTAATTTTTAATTTTTAATTTTTAATTTTTAATTTTTAATTTTTAATTTTTAATTTTTAATTTTTAATTTTTAATTTTTAATTTTTAATTTTTAATTTTTAATTTTTAATTTTTAATTTTTAATTTTTAATTTTTAATTTTTAATTTTTAATTTTTAGTTTTTAATTTTTAGTTTTTAATTTTTAATTTTTAATTTTCAATTTTTAATTTTTAATTTTTAATTTTTAATTTTTAATTTTTAATTTTTAAATTTAATTTTTAATTTTTAATTTTTAATTTTTAATTTTTAATTTTTAATTTTTAATTTTTAATTTTTAATTTTTAATTTTTAATTTTTAATTTTTAATATTTAATTTTTAATGTTTAATTTTTAATGTTTAATTTTTAATTTTTAATTTTTAATTTTTAATTTTTAATTTTTAATTTTAATTTTTAATTTTTAATTTTTAATTTTTAATTTTTAATTTTTAATTTTTAATTTTTAATTTTTAATTTTAAATTTTAAATTTTTAATTTTTAATTTTTAATTTTTAATTTTAAATTTTAAATTTTTAATTTCTAATTTTTAATTTTTAATTTTTATACCCTATACCACTATGTGGTTTGGGTATAATGACTTTGTGCTGCTGTTTGTAACAACCAATAATATTTGACCTAGACCCATCTTTAATTATACCGATCGAATCAGAATCACTTTCCGAGTTGATTTAACAATGTCCGTCCGTCCGTCCGTCCGTCCGTCCGTCTGTGTGTCCATGTAAAGCTTGTAATCAAACTGCAGGTCGCAAATATGAATATATTTTGATGAAATTTGGTATATAAGCTTTTCTCGGCCATGGGATGAACGCTATTGAAATTGGTGAGAATCGGTCCATGTTCAGACCTAGCCCCAATACAAATTACCCATATGAAATCGACATAAATTGCCATAAGATCCAAATTGTCATATAGATCTTACTCAAATTGGGTTTGTATGCGTTCATTACATCCGCTAATGAGTAGTCCAAAAATGATCCCTTTGACCCCATATAGAGCTGCTTCCCGATCTTCACTTAAATCTATTAAAAAACAAAAATATTGCACTGATTCTTCTCAAATTTTGTTTGTACATATTTTTGCAAAATACAAGAGACTTTACCAAACATAATCAGGATCGGTCCATTTTTGGACCTAGTCCCTTTATAGATATAGCATCCGATATGAACTTTTTCATATCTGCAGCCAAAAAAATTAATAAAAATCCCACTCAAATTTGGTTTATGCTTATTTTCTATATCGAAGTAGTTGGACCGAAAGATAGGGTCTCTAAACCATGGTATAGGGTATTATATAGTCGGTCTAGACCGACTATAATTTTCTTACTTGTTAATTTTTAATTTTTAATTTTTAATTTTTAATTTTTAATTTTAATTTTTAATTATTAATTTTTAATTTTTAATTTTTAATTTTTAATTTTTAATTTTTAATTTTTAATTTTTAATTTTTAATTTTTAATTTTTAATTTTTAATTTTTAATTTTTAATATTTAATTTTTAATTTTTAATTTTTAATTTTTAAATTTAAATTTTTAATTTTTAATTTTTAATTTTTAATTTTTAATTTTTAATTTTTAATTTTTAATTTTTAATTTTTAATTTTTAATTTTTAATGTTAATTTTTAATTTTTAATTGTTAATTTTTAATTTTTAATTTTTAATTTTTAATTTTTAATTTTTAATTTTTAATTTTTAATTTTTAATTTTTAATTTTTAATTATTAATTTTTAATTTTTAATTTTTCATTTTTAATTTTTAATTGTTAATTTTTAATTTTTAATTTTTAATGTTTAATTTTTAATGTTAAATTTTTTAATGTTTAATTTTTGTAATTTTTAATTTTTAATTTTTAATGTTAATTTTTAATTTTTAATTGTTAATTTTTAATTTTTAATTTTTAATTTTTAATTTTTAATTTTTAATTTTTAATTTTTAATTTTTAATTATTAATTTTTAATTTTTAATTTTTCATTTTTAATTTTTAATTGTTAATTGTTAATTTTTAATTTTTAATTTTTAATGTTTAATTTTTAATGGTAAATTTTTTAATGTTTAATTTTTTTAATTTTTAATTTTTAACTTTTAATTTTTAATTTTAAATTTTTAATTTTTAGTTTTTAATTTTTAATTTTTAATTTTTAATTTTTAATTTTTAATTTTTAATTTTTAATTTTTAATTTTTAATTTTTAATTTTTAATTTTTAATTTTTAATTTTAAATTTTTAATTTTAAATTTTTAATTTTTAATTTTTATGTTTTATTTTTAAATTTTAATTTTTAATTTTTAATTTTTAATTTTTAATTTTTAGTTTTTAATTTCTATTTTATAATTTTTAATTTTTAAATTTTAATTTTTAATTTTTAATTTTTAATTTTTAATTTTTAATTTTTAATTTTTAATTTTTAATTTTTAATTTTTAATTTTTAATTTTTAATTTTTAATTTTTAATTTTTAATTTTTAATTTTTAATTTTTAATTTTTAATTTTTAATTTTTAATTTTTAATTTTTAATTTTTAATTTTAATTTTTAATTTTTAATTTTTAATTTTTAATTTTTAATTTTTTAATTTTTAATTTTTAATTTTTAATTTTTAATTTTTAATTTTTAATTTTTAATTTTTTATTTTTAATTTTTAATTTTTAATTTTTAATTTTTAATTTTTAATTTTTAATTTTTAATTTTTAATTTTTAATTTTTAATTTTTAATTTTTAATTTTTAATTTTTAATTTTTAATTTTTAATTTTAATTTTTAATTTTTAATTTTTAATTTTTAATTTTTAATTTTTAATTTTTAAATTTTAATTTTTAAATTTAAATTTTTAATTTTTAATTTTTAATTTTTAATTTTTAATTTTTAATTTTTAATTTTTAATTTTTAATTTTTAATTTTTAATTTTTAATTTTTAATTTTTAATTTTTAATTTTTAATTTTTAATTTTTAATTCTTAATTTTTAATTACTAATTTTTAATTTTTAATCATTAATTTTTTATTTTTAATTTATAATTCTTAATTTTTAATTTTTAATTTTTAATTTTTAATTTTTAATTTCTAATTTTTTATTTTTAATTTTAATTTTTAATTTTTAATTTTTAATTTTTAATTTTTAATTTTTAATTTTTAATTTTTAATTTTTAATTTTTAATTTTTAATTTTTAATTTTTAATTTTTAATTTTTAATTTTTAATTTTTAATTTTTAATTTTTAATTTTTAATTTTTAATTTTTAATTTTTAATTTTTAATTTTTAATTTTTAATTTTTAATTTTTAATTTTTAATTTTTAATTTTTAATTTTTAATTTTTAATTTTTAATTTTTAATTTTTAATTTTTAATTTTTAATTTTTAATTTTTAATTTTTAATTTTTAATTTTTAATTTTTAGTTTTTAATTCTTAATTTTTAATTTTTAATTTTTGATTTTTAATTTTTAATTTTTAAATTTTAATTTTTAATTTTAAATTTTTTATTTTTTATTTTTAATTTTTAATTTTTAATTTTTAATTTTTAATTTTTAATTTTTAATTTTTAATTTTTAATTTCTAATTTTTAATTTTTAATTTTATATTTTTAATTTTTAATTTTTAATTTTTAATTTTTAATTTTTAATTTTTAATTTTTAATTTTTAATTTTTAATTTCTAATTTTTAATTTTATATTTTTAATTTTTAATTTTTAATTTTTAATTTTTATTTTTAATTTTTAACTTTTTAACTTTTTAATTTTTAATTTTTAATTTTTAATTTTTAATTTTTAATTTTTAATTTTTAATTTTTAATTTTTAATTTTTAATTTTTAATTTTTAATTTTTAATTTTTAATTTTTAATTTTTAATTTTTAATTTTTAATTTTTAATTTTTAATTTTTAATTTTTAATTTTTAATTTTTAATTTTTAATTTTTAATTATTAATTTTTAATTTTAAATTTTTAATTTTAAATTTTAAATTTCTAATTTTTAATTTTTAATTTTTAATTTTTAATTTTTAATTTTTAATTTTTAATTTTTAATTTCTAATTTTTAATTTTTATTTTTTAATTTTTAATTTTTAATTTTTAATTTTTAATTTTTAATTTTTAATTTTTAATTTTTAATTTTTAATTGTAATTTTTAATTTTTAATTTTTAAATTTTAATTTTTAATTTTTAATTTTTAATTTTTAATTTTTAATTTTTAATTTTTAATTTTTAATTTTTAATGTTTAATTTTTAATGTTTAATGTTTAATTTTTAATTTTTAATTTTTAATTTTTAATTTTTAATTTTTAATTTTTAATTTTTAATTTTTAATTTTTAATTTTTAATTTTTAATTTTTAATTTTTAATTTTTAATTTTTAATTTTTAATTTTTAATTTTTAATTTTTAATTTTTAATTTTTAATTTTTAATTTTTAATTTTGAATTTTTAATTTTTAATTTTTAATTTTTAATTTTTAATTTTTAATTTTTAATTTTAATTTTTAATTTTTAATTTTTAATTTTTAATTTCTATTTTATAATTTTTAATTTTTAATTATTAATTTTTTAATTTTTAATTTTTAATTTATAATTTATTATTTTTAATTTTTAATTTTTAATTTTTAATTTTTAATTTTTAATTTTTAATTTTTAATTTTTAATTTTTAATTTTTAATTTTTAATTTTTAATTTTAAATTTTTAATTTTTAATTTTTATTTTTAAATTTTAATTTTTAATTTTTAATTTTTAATTTTTAGTTTTTAATTTCTATTTTATAATTTTTAATTTTTAAATTTTAATTTTTAATTTTTAATTTTTAATTTTTAATTTTTAATTTTTAATTTTAATTTTTAATTTTTAATTTTTAATTTTTAATTTTTAATTTTTAATTTTTAATTTTTAATTTTTAATTTTTAATTTTTAATTTTTAATTTTTAATTTTTAATTTTTAATTTTTAATTTTTAATTTTTAATTTTTAATTTTTAATTTTTAATTTTTAATTTTTAATTTTTAATTTTTAATTTTTAATTTTTAATTTTTAATTTTTAATTTTTAATTTTTAATTTTTAATTTTTAATTTTTAATTTTTTATTTTTAATTTTTAATTTTTAATTTTTAATTTTTAATTTTTAATTTTTAATTTTTAATTTTTAATTTTTAATTTTTAATTTTTAATTTTTAATTTTTAATTTTTAATTTTAATTTTTAATTTTTAATTTTAAATTTTTAATTTTTAATTTTTAATTTTTAAATTTTAATTTTTAAATTTAAATTTTTAATTTTTAATTTTTAATTTTTAATTTTTAATTTTTAATTTTTAATTTTTAATTTTTAATTTTTAATTTTTAATTTTTAATTTTTAATTTTTAATTTTTAATTTTTAATTTTTAATTTTTAATTTTTAATTTTTAATTTTTAATTTTTAATTTTTAATTTTTAATTTTTAATTTTTAATTCTTAATTTTTAATTACTAATTTTTAATTTTTAATCATTAATTTTTTATTTTTAATTTATAATTCTTAATTTTTAATTTTTAATTTTTAATTTTTAATTTTTAATTTTTAATTTTTAATTTTTAATTTCTAATTTTTTATTTTTAATTTTAATTTTTAATTTTTAATTTTTAATTTTTAATTTTTAATTTTTAATTTTTAATTTTTAATTTTTAATTTTTAATTTTTAATTTTTAATTTTTAATTTTTAATTTTTAATTTTTAATTTTTAATTTTTAATTTTTAATTTTTAATTTTTAATTTTTAATTTTTAGTTTTTAATTCTTAATTTTTAATTTTTAATTTTTGATTTTTAATTTTTAATTTTTAAATTTTAATTTTTAATTTTAAATTTTTTATTTTTTATTTTTAATTTTTAATTTTTAATTTTTAATTTTTAATTTTTAATTTTTAATTTTTAATTTTTAATTTTTAATTTTTAATTTTTAATTTTTAATTTCCAATTTTTAATTTTTAATTTTATATTTTTAATTTTTAATTTTTAATTTTTAATTTTTAATTTTTAATTTTTAATTTCTAATTTTTAATTTTATATTTTTAATTTTTAATTTTTAATTTTTAATTTTTAATTTTTAATTTTTAATTTTTAATTTTTAATTTTTAATTTTTATTTTTAATTTTTAACTTTTTTACTTTTTAATTTTTAATTTTTAATTTTTAATTTTTAATTTTTAATTTTTAATTTTTAATTTTAATTTTTTAATTTTTAATTTTTAATTTTTAATTTTTAATTTTTAATTTTTAATTTTTAATTTTTAATTTTTAATTTTTAATTTTTAATTTTTAATTTTTAATTTTTAATTTTTAATTTTTAATTTTTAATTGTAATTTTTAATTTTTAATTTTTAAATTTTAATTTTTAATTTTTAATTTTTAATTTTTAATTTTTAATTTTTAATTTTTAATTTTTAATTTTTAATTTTTAATGTTTAATTTTTAATGTTTAATGTTTAATTTTTAATTTTTAATTTTTAATTTTTAATTTTTAATTTTTAATTTTTAATTTTTAATTTTTAATTTTTAATTTTTAATTTTTAATTTTTAATTTTTAATTTTTAATTTTTAATTTTTAATTTTTAATTTTTAATTTTTAATTTTTAATTTTTAATTTTAATTTTTAATTTTTAATTTTTAATTTTAATTTTTAATTTTTAATTTCTATTTTATAATTTTTAATTTTTAATTATTAATTTTTTAATTTTTAATTTTTAATTTATAATTTATTATTTTTAATTTTTAATTTTTAATTTTTAATTTTTAATTTTTAATTTTTAATTTTTAATTTTTAATTTTTAATTTTTAATTTTTAATTTTTAATTTTTAATTTTTAATTTTTAATTTTTAATTTTTAATTTTTAATTTTTAATTTTTAATTTTTAATTTTTAATTTTTAATTTTTAATTTTTAATTTTTAATTATTAATTTTTAATTTTTAATTTTTAATTTATAATTTTTAATTTTTAATTATTAATTTTTAATTTTTAATTTTTTATTTTTAATTTTTAATTTTTAATTTTTAATTTTTAATTTTTAATTTTTAATTTTTAATTTTTAATTTTTAATTTTTAATTTTTAATTTTTAATTTTTAATTTTTAATTTTTAATTTTTAATTTTTAATTTTTAATTTTTAATTTTTAATTTTTAATTTTTAATTTTTAATTTTTAATTTTTAATTTTTAATTTTTAATTTTTAATTTTTAATTTTTAATTTTTAATTTTTAATTTTTAATTTTTAATTTTTAATTTTTAATTTTTAATTTTTAATTTTTAATTTTTAATTTTTAATTTTTAATTTTTAATTTTTAATTTTTAATTTTTAATTTTTAATTTTTAATTTTTAATTTTTAATTTTTAATTTTTAATTATTAATTTTTAATTTTTAATTTTTAATTTTTAGTTTTTAATTTTTAATTCTTAATTTTTAATTTTTAAGTTTTAATTTTTAAATTTTAAATTTTTAATTTTTAATTTTTAATTTTTAATTTTTAATTTTTAATTTTTAATTTTTAATTTTTAATTTTTAATTTTTAATTTTTAATTTTTAATTTTTAATTTTTAATTTTTAATTTTTAACTTTTAATTTTTAATTTTTAATTTTTAATTTTTAATTTTTAATTTTTAATTTTTAATTTTTAATTTTTAATTTTTAATTTTTAATTTTTAATTTTTAATTTTTAATTTTTAATTTTTAATTTATAATTTTTAATTTTTAATTTTTAATTTTTAATTTTTAATTTTTAATTTTTAATTTTTAATTTTTAATTTTTCATTTTTAATTTTTAATTTTTAATTTTTAATTTTTAATTTTTAATTTTTAATTTTTAATTATTTATTTTTAATTTTTAATTTTTAATTTTTAATTTTTAATTTTTAATTTTTAATTTTTAATTTTTAATTTTTAATTTTTAATTTTTAATTTTTAATTTTTAATTTTTAATTTTTAATTTTTAATTTTTAATTTTTAATTTTTAATTTTTAATTTTTAATTTTTAATTTTTAATTTTTAATTTTTAATTTTTAATTTTTAATTTTTAATTTTTAATTTTTAATTTTTAATTTTTAATTTTTAATTTTTAATTTTTAATTTTTAATTTTTAATTTTTAATTTTTAATTTTTAATTTTTAATTTTTAATTTTTAATTTTTAATTTTTAATTTTTAATTTTTAATTTTTAATTTTTAATTTTTAATTTTTAATTTTTAATTTTTAATTTTTAATTTTTAATTTTTAATTTTTAATTTTTAATTTTTAATTTTTAATTTTTAATTTTTAATTTTTAATTTTTAATTTTTAATTTTTAATTTTTTAATTTTTAATTTTTAGTTTTTAGTTTTTAATTTTTAATGTTTAATTTTTAATGTTTAATTTTAATTTTTAATTTTTAATTTTTAATTTTTAATTTTTAATTTTTAATTTTTAATTTTTAATTTTTAATTTTTAATTTTTAATTTTTAATTTTTAATTTTTAATTTTTTAATCTTTAATTTTTAATTTTTAATTTTTAATTTTTAATTTTTAATTTTTAATTTTTAATTTTTAATTTTTAATTTTTAATTTTTAATTTTTAATTTTTAATTTTAATTTTTAATTTTTAATTTTTAATTTTTAATTTCTATTTTATAATTTTTAATTTTTAATTTTTAATTTTTAATTTTTAATTTTTAATTTTTAATTTTTAATTTTTAATTTTTAATTTTTAATTTTTAATTTTTAATTTTTAATTTTTAATTTTTAATTTTTAATTTTTAATTTTTAATTTTTAATTTTTAATTTTTAATTTTTAATTTTTAATTTTTAAATTTTAATTTTAAATTTTTAATTTTTAATTTTTAAATTTTAATTTTTAATTTTTAATTTTTAATTTTTAATTTTTAATTTTTAATTTTTAATTTTTAATTTT
>CAVMKG010000384.1:0-67280 GCA_963682025.1 Cordilura impudica
GTGGACTATAATAATAATAATAATAATAATAATAATATAATAATAATAATAATAATAATAATAATAATAATAATAATAATAATAATAATAATAATAATAATAATAATAATAATAATAATAATAATAATAATAATAATAATAATAATAATAATAATAATAATAATAATAATAATAATAATAATAATAATAATAATAATAATAATAATAATAATAATAATAATAATAATAATAATAATAATAATAATAATAATAATAATAATAATAAAATAATAATAATAATAATAATAATAATAATAATAATAATAATAATAATAATAATAATAATAATAATAATAATAATAATAATAATAATAATAATAATAATAATAATAATAATAATAATAATAATAATAATAAATAATAATAATAATAATAATAATAATAATAATAATAATAATAATAATAATAATAATAATATAATAATAATAATAATAATAATAATAATAATAATAATAATAATAATAATAATAATAATAATAATAATAATAATAATAATAATAATAATAATAATAATAATAATAATAATAATAATAATAAAATAATAATAATAATAATAATAATAATAATAATAATAATAATAATAATAATAATAATAATAATAATAATAATAATAATAATAATAATAATAATAATAATAATAATAATAATAATAATAATAATAATAATAATAATAATAATAATAATAATAATAATAATAATATAATAATAATAATAATAATAATAATAATAAATAATAATAATAATAATAATAATAATAATAATAATAATAAATAATAATATAATAATAATAATAATAATAATAATAATAATAATAATAATAATAATAATAATAATAATAATAATAATAATAATAATAATATAATAATAATAATAATAATAATAATAATAATAATAATAATAATAATAATAATAATAATAATAATAATAATAATAATAAATAATAATAATAATAATAATAATAATAATAATAATAATAATAATAATAATAATAATAATAATAATAATAATAATAATAATAATAATATAATAATAATAATAATAATAATAATAATAATAATAATAATAATAATAATAATAATAATAATAATAATAATAATAATAATAATAATAATAATAATAATAATAATAATAATAATAATAATAATAATAATAATAATAATAATAATAATAATAATAATAATAATAATAATAATAATATAATAATAATATAATAATTATAATAATAATAATAATAATAATATAATAATAATAATATTAATAAATAATAATAATAATAATAATAATAATAATAATAATAATAAAATAATAATAATTATAATAATAATAATAATAATAATAATAATAATAATAATAATAATAATAATAATAATAATAATAATAATAATAATATAATAATAATAATAATAATAATAATAATAATAATAATAATAATAATAATAATAATAATAATAATAATAATAATAATAATAATAATAATAATAATAATAATAATAATAATAATAATAATAATAATAATAATAATAATAATAATAATAATAATAATAATAATAATAATAATAATAATAATAATAATAATAATAATAATAATAATAATAATAATAATAATATAATAATAATAATAATAATAATAATAATAATAATAATAATAATAATAATAATAATAATAATAATAATAATAATAATAATAATAATAATAATAATAATAATAATAATAATAATAATAATAATAATAATAATAATAATAATAATAATAATAATAATAATAATAATAATAATAATAATAATAATAATAATAATAATATAATAATAATAATAATAATAATAATAATAATAATAATAATAATAATAATAATAATAATAATAATAATAATAATAATAATAATAATATAATAATAATAATAATAATAATAATAATATAATAATAATAATAATAATAATAATAATAATAATAATAATAATAATAATAATAATAATAATAATAATAATAATAATAATAATAATAATAATAATAATAATAATAATAATAATAATAATAATAATAATAATAATAATAATAATAATAATAATAATAATAATAATAATAATAATAATAATAATAATAATAATAATAATAATAATAATAATAATAATAATAATAATAATAATAATAATAATAATAATAATAATAATAATAATAATAATAATAATAATAATAATAATAATAATAATAATAATAATAATAATAATAATAATAATAATAATAATAATAATAATAATAATAATAATAATAATAATAATAATAATAATAATAATAATAATAATAATAATAATAATAATAATAATAATATAATAATAATAATAATAATAATAATAATAATAATAATAATAATAATAATAATAATAATAATAATAATAATAATAATAATAATAATAATATAATAATAATAATAATAATAATAATAATAATAATAATAATAATAATAATAATAATAATAATAATAATAATAATAATAATAATAATAATATAATAATAATAATAATAATAATAATAATAATAATAATAATAATAATAATAATAATAATAATAATAATAATAATAATAATAATAATAATAATAATAATAATAATAATAATAATAATAATAATAATAATAATAATAATAATAATATAATAATAATAATAATAATAATAATAATAATAATAATAATAATAATAATAATAATAATAATAATAATAATAATAATAATAATAATAATAATAAATAATAATAATAATAATAATAATAATAATAATAATAATAATAATAATAATAATAATAATAATAATAATAATAATAATAATAATAATAATAATAATAATAATAATAATAATAATATATAAATAATATAATCCAATAATAATAATAATAATAATAATAATAATAATAATAATAATAATAATAATAATAATAAATAATAATAATAATAATAATAATAATAATAATAATAAATAATAATAATAAAATAATAATAATAATAAATAATAATAATAATAATAATAATAATAATAATAATAATATAATAATAATAATAATAATAATAATAATAATAATAATAATAATAATAATAATAATAATATAATAATAATAATAATAATAATAATAATAATAATAATAATAATAATAATAATAATAATAATAATAATAATAATAATAATAATAATAATAATAATAATAATAATAATAATAATAATAATAATAATAATAATAATAATAATAATAAATAATAATAATAATAATAATAATAATAATAATAATAATAATAATAAAATAATAATAATAATAATAATAATAATAATAATAATAATAATAATTAATAAAATAATAATAATAATAATAATAATAATAATAATAATAATAATAATAATAATAATAATAATAATAATAATAATAATAATAATAATAATAATAATAATAATAATAATAATAATAATAATAATAATAATAATAATAATAATAATAATAATAATAATAATAATAATAATAATAATAATAATAATAATAATAATAAAATAATAATAATAATAATAATAATAATAATAATATAATAATAATAATAATAATAATAATAATAATAATAATAATAATAATAATAATAATAATAATAATAATAATAATAATAATAATAATAATAATAATAATAATAATAATAATAATAATAATAATAATAATAATAATAATAATAATAATAATAATAATAATAATAATAATAATAATAATAATAATAATAATAATAATAATAATAATAATAATAATAATAATAATAATAATAATAATAATAATAATAATAATAATAATAATAATAATAATAATAATAATAATAATAATAATAATAATAATAATAATAATAATAATAATAATAATAATAATAATAATAATAATAATAATAATAATAATAATAATAATAATAATAATAATAATAATAATAATAATAATAATAATAATAATAATAATAATAATAATAATAATAATAATAATAATAATAATAATAATAATAATAATAATAATAATAATAATAATAATAATAATAATAATAATAATAATAATAATAATAATAATAATAATAATAATAATAATAATAATAATAATAATAATAATAATAATAATAATAATAATAATAATAATAATAATAATAATAATAATAATAATAATAATAATAATAATAATAATAATAATAATAATAATAATAATAATAATAATAATAATAATAATAATAATAATAATAATAATAATAATAATAATAATAATAATAATAATAATAATAATAATAATAATAATAATAATAATAATAATAATAATAATAATAATAATAATAATAATAATAATAATAATAATAATAATAATAATAATAATAATAATAATAATAATAATAATAATAATAATAATAATAATAATAATAATAATAATAATAATAATAATAATAATAATAATAATAATAATAATAATAATAATAATAATAATAATAATAATAATAATAATAATAATAATAATAATAATAATAATAATAATAATAATAATAATAATAATAATAATAATAATAATAATAATAATAATAATAATAATAATAATAATAATAATAATAATAATAATAATAATAATAATAATAATAATAATAATAATAATAATAATAATAATAATAATAATAATAATAATAATAATAATAATAATAATAATAATAATAATAATAATAATAATAATAATAATAATAATAATAATAATAATAATAATAATAATAATAATAATAATAATAATAATAATAATAATAATAATAATAATAATAATAATAATAATAATAATAATAATAATAATAATAATAATAATAATAATAATAATAATAATAATAATAATAATAATAATAATAATAATAATAATAATAATAATAATAATAATAATAATAATAATAATAATAATAATAATAATAATAATAATAATAATAATAATAATAATAATAATAATAATAATAATAATAATAATAATAATAATAATAATAATAATAATAATAATAATAATAATAATAATAATAATAATAATAATAATAATAATAATAATAATAATAATAATAATAATAATAATAATAATAATAATAATAATAATAATAATAATAATAATAATAATAATAATAATAATAATAATAATAATAATAATAATAATAATAATAATAATAATAATAATAATAATAATAATAATAATAATAATAATAATAATAATAATAATAATAATAATAATAATAATAATAATAATAATAATAATAATAATAATAATAATAATAATAATAATAATAATAATAATAATAATAATAATAATAATAATAATAATAATAATAATAATAATAATAATAATAATAATAATAATAATAATAATAATAATAATAATAATAATAATAATAATAATAATAATAATAATAATAATAATAATAATAATAATAATAATAATAATAATAATAATAATAATAATAATAATAATAATAATAATAATAATAATAATAATAATAATAATAATAATAATAATAATAATAATAATAATAATAATAATAATAATAATAATAATAATAATAATAATAATAATAATAATAATAATAATAATAATAATAATAATAATAATAATAATAATAATAATAATAATAATAATAATAATAATAATAATAATAATAATAATAATAATAATAATAATAATAATAATAATAATAATAATAATAATAATAATAATAATAATAATAATAATAATAATAATAATAATAATAATAATAATAATAATAATATAATAATAATAATAATAATAATAATAATAATAATAATAATAATAATAATAATAATAATAATAATAATAATAATAATAATAATAATAATAATAATAATAATAATAATAATAATAATAATAATAATAATAATAATAATAATAATAATAATAATAATAATAATAATAATAATAATAATAATAATAATAATAATAATAATAATAATAATAATAATAATAATAATAATAATAATAATAATAATAATAATAATAATAATAATAATAATAATAATAATAATAATAATAATAATAATAATAATAATAATAATAATAATAATAATAATAATAATAATAATAATAATAATAATAATAATAATAATAATAATAATAATAATAATAATAATAATAATAATAATAATAATAATAATAATAATAATAATAATAATAATAATAATAATAATAATAATAATAATAATAATAATAATAATAATAATAATAATAATAATAATAATAATAATAATAATAATAATAATAATAATAATAATAATAATAATAATAATAATAATAATAATAATAATAATAATAATAATAATAATAATAATAATAATAATAATAATAATAATAATAATAATAATAATAATAATAATAATAATAATAATAATAATAATAATAATAATAATAATAATAATAATAATAATAATAATAATAATAATAATAATAATAATAATAATAATAATAATAATAATAATAATAATAATAATAATAATAATAATAATAATAATAATAATAATAATAATAATAATAATAATAATAATAATAATAATAATAATAATAATAATAATAATAATAATAATAATAATAATAATAATAATAATAATAATAATAATAATAATAATAATAATAATAATAATAATAATAATAATAATAATAATAATAATAATAATAATAATAATAATAATAATAATAATAATAATAATAATAATAATAATAATAATAATAATAATAATAATAATAATAATAATAATAATAATAATAATAATAATAATAATAATAATAATAATAATAATAATAATAATAATAATAATAATAATAATAATAATAATAATAATAATAATAATAATAATAATAATAATAATAATAATAATAATAATAATAATAATAATAATAATAATAATAATAATAATAATAATAATAATAATAATAATAATAATAATAATAATAATAATAATAATAATAATAATAATAATAATAATAATAATAATAATAATAATAATAATAATAATAATAATAATAATAATAATAATAATAATAATAATAATAATAATAATAATAATAATAATAATAATAATAATAATAATAATAATAATAATAATAATAATAATAATAATAATAATAATAATAATAATAATAATAATAATAATAATAATAATAATAATAATAATAATAATAATAATAATAATAATAATAATAATAATAATAATAATAATAATAATAATAATAATAATAATAATAATAATAATAATAATAATAATAATAATAATAATAATAATAATAATAATAATAATAATAATAATAATAATAATAATAATAATAATAATAATAATAATAATAATAATAATAATAATAATAATAATAATAATAATAATAATAATAATAATAATAATAATAATAATAATAATAATAATAATAATAATAATAATAATAATAATAATAATAATAATAATAATAATAATAATAATAATAATAATAATAATAATAATAATAATAATAATAATAATAATAATAATAATAATAATAATAATAATAATAATAATAATAATAATAATAATAATAATAATAATAATAATAATAATAATAATAATAATAATAATAATAATAATAATAATAATAATAATAATAATAATAATAATAATAATAATAATAATAATAATAATAATAATAATAATAATAATAATAATAATAATAATAATAATAATAATAATAATAATAATAATAATAATAATAATAATAATAATAATAATAATAATAATAATAATAATAATAATAATAATAATAATAATAATAATAATAATAATAATAATAATAATAATAATAATAATAATAATAATAATAATAATAATAATAATAATAATAATAATAATAATAATAATAATAATAATAATAATAATAATAATAATAATAATAATAATAATAATAATAATAATAATAATAATAATAATAATAATAATAATAATAATAATAATAATAATAATAATAATAATAATAATAATAATAATAATAATAATAATAATAATAATAATAATAATAATAATAATAATAATAATAATAATAATAATAATAATAATAATAATAATAATAATAATAATAATAATAATAATAATAATAATAATAATAATAATAATAATAATAATAATAATAATAATAATAATAATAATAATAATAATAATAATAATAATAATAATAATAATAATAATAATAATAATAATAATAATAATAATAATAATAATAATAATAATAATAATAATAATAATAATAATAATAATAATAATAATAATAATAATAATAATAATAATAATAATAATAATAATAATAATAATAATAATAATAATAATAATAATAATAATAATAATAATAATAATAATAATAATAATAATAATAATAATAATAATAATAATAATAATAATAATAATAATAATAATAATAATAATAATAATAATAATAATAATAATAATAATAATAATAATAATAATAATAATAATAATAATAATAATAATAATAATAATAATAATAATAATAATAATAATAATAATAATAATAATAATAATAATAATAATAATAATAATAATAATAATAATAATAATAATAATAATAATAATAATAATAATAATAATAATAATAATAATAATAATAATAATAATAATAATAATAATAATAATAATAATAATAATAATAATAATAATAATAATAATAATAATAATAATAATAATAATAATAATAATAATAATAATAATAATAATAATAATAATAATAATAATAATAATAATAATAATAATAATAATAATAATAATAATAATAATAATAATAATAATAATAATAATAATAATAATAATAATAATAATAATAATAATAATAATAATAATAATAATAATAATAATAATAATAATAATAATAATAATAATAATAATAATAATAATAATAATAATAATAATAATAATAATAATAATAATAATAATAATAATAATAATAATAATAATAATAATAATAATAATAATAATAATAATAATAATAATAATAATAATAATAATAATAATAATAATAATAATAATAATAATAATAATAATAATAATAATAATAATAATAATAATAATAATAATAATAATAATAATAATAATAATAATAATAATAATAATAATAATAATAATAATAATAATAATAATAATAATAATAATAATAATAATAATAATAATAATAATAATAATAATAATAATAATAATAATAATAATAATAATAATAATAATAATAATAATAATAATAATAATAATAATAATAATAATAATAATAATAATAATAATAATAATAATAATAATAATAATAATAATAATAATAATAATAATAATAATAATAATAATAATAATAATAATAATAATAATAATAATAATAATAATAATAATAATAATAATAATAATAATAATAATAATAATAATAATAATAATAATAATAATAATAATAATAATAATAATAATAATAATAATAATAATAATAATAATAATAATAATAATAATAATAATAATAATAATAATAATAATAATAATAATAATAATAATAATAATAATAATAATAATAATAATAATAATAATAATAATAATAATAATAATAATAATAATAATAATAATAATAATAATAATAATAATAATAATAATAATAATAATAATAATAATAATAATAATAATAATAATAATAATAATAATAATAATAATAATAATAATAATAATAATAATAATAATAATAATAATAATAATAATAATAATAATAATAATAATAATAATAATAATAATAATAATAATAATAATAATAATAATAATAATAATAATAATAATAATAATAATAATAATAATAATAATAATAATAATAATAATAATAATAATAATAATAATAATAATAATAATAATAATAATAATAATAATAATAATAATAATAATAATAATAATAATAATAATAATAATAATAATAATAATAATAATAATAATAATAATAATAATAATAATAATAATAATAATAATAATAATAATAATAATAATAATAATAATAATAATAATAATAATAATAATAATAATAATAATAATAATAATAATAATAATAATAATAATAATAATAATAATAATAATAATAATAATAATAATAATAATAATAATAATAATAATAATAATAATAATAATAATAATAATAATAATAATAATAATAATAATAATAATAATAATAATAATAATAATAATAATAATAATAATAATAATAATAATAATAATAATAATAATAATAATAATAATAATAATAATAATAATAATAATAATAATAATAATAATAATAATAATAATAATAATAATAATAATAATAATAATAATAATAATAATAATAATAATAATAATAATAATAATAATAATAATAATAATAATAATAATAATAATAATAATAATAATAATAATAATAATAATAATAATAATAATAATAATAATAATAATAATAATAATAATAATAATAATAATAATAATAATAATAATAATAATAATAATAATAATAATAATAATAATAATAATAATAATAATAATAATAATAATAATAATAATAATAATAATAATAATAATAATAATAATAATAATAATAATAATAATAATAATAATAATAATAATAATAATAATAATAATAATAATAATAATAATAATAATAATAATAATAATAATAATAATAATAATAATAATAATAATAATAATAATAATAATAATAATAATAATAATAATAATAATAATAATAATAATAATAATAATAATAATAATAATAATAATAATAATAATAATAATAATAATAATAATAATAATAATAATAATAATAATAATAATAATAATAATAATAATAATAATAATAATAATAATAATAATAATAATAATAATAATAATAATAATAATAATAATAATAATAATAATAATAATAATAATAATAATAATAATAATAATAATAATAATAATAATAATAATAATAATAATAATAATAATAATAATAATAATAATAATAATAATAATAATAATAATAATAATAATAATAATAATAATAATAATAATAATAATAATAATAATAATAATAATAATAATAATAATAATAATAATAATAATAATAATAATAATAATAATAATAATAATAATAATAATAATAATAATAATAATAATAATAATAATAATAATAATAATAATAATAATAATAATAATAATAATAATAATAATAATAATAATAATAATAATAATAATAATAATAATAATAATAATAATAATAATAATAATAATAATAATAATAGGGTATAAAAATGTGGTCAAAGCAGTGGTTAATAAATAGAAATAAATTTTCAAAAACAAAACTTTTAAAAACATTGAAAGAAAGTGAGGCAAAAGATTATAAAAATTATATGCGAATGCCACACCAACCATTCAATGATATTTTATCGAAAGTAAAAGTATATATTGAAAAGACACACACTATTATAAGAGAGGCCATTAGTGCCGAAAATCGTTTGGCAATCACATTGCGGTTTTTGGCCACAGACAATTCCTTTTTATATTTTATATTTTTATATTTGTCAATTTTACAGTTCCACAATTCAGGCATATTTTGTATTGCTCGACAAAATCGCGCATTAACAATGCCTCGTAATCACTCATTTTTATTTCTTTCGCTTCACTAAAGTCAAGAAATAAAAGAACAAAACAATGAAGTTGGCAATCACTCACTCTTATTTATTTCTTTCGCTCAAAGCGTATGTGTTGCTTGATCAACGTCAAGAAAAAAATGGAGAAAACACTGAAATTTGTCTCACACGCACCAACAGTTGGTACAACTTGTCACAACTTGTCACAAGTTGTACCAACTATTGTCACAAGTTGTACCAACTGTTAATACGTGTAAGGGCAGCATAATGAAGACATCTCTGTAAATGAGAATAATATCAACTTATTGAAGACATCAAGGTGGTTGTGAGCACGGTTTGATTTGTGACATGAATTCCATTTTGTTGGAATTATAAATTGTGTCTATCCCCTAGCAACAGTACTAGAAGACTACCCTGGAAAAAGTGTATAATGCACTTATATTAACCATATGGACCTTTTTGGCAATTAATAAGATTAATACGTATTTTCGGGGATAGCCCGGAATTTTAAAATTATGCGCTAATATTAAAAAATAATCAAGATGATTTCTCCAAATAGTTTAGATGATTATTCATTTATTAAGAATTGTTTACAAATTTTCAGACGTCCCAAGAAAAATATAAAATTCAATTATAATTCTTTTTTAAATTAAATCACAAATATTCAATACAAATCGATTTTAAACCCTACACAGTGGTATATATCAAAGTGTATATATGCAGAGGGTATATATCAGTTTGTCATTCCGTTTGTAACGCATCGAAAAAAATTCCTGAGCCCATAAACCATATATTTTCTTGATCATTATGCTGTCCTCACACGTACCAACAGTTGATACAACTTGTCACAAGTTGTACCAACTGTTGGTGCATTTGAGGGCTAGTTGTACAACTTTGTTGAAAGTTGAATGAAGTTGGATGGAAATATCAAAAAATTTTGATAGTTTTGTAAGTTGTATCAACTGTTGGTACTTGTGAAACCAATTTCAGTGTTTTCTCCATTTTTTTCTTAACGTTGATCAAGCAACACATACGCTTTGAGCGAAAGAAATAAATAAGAATGAGTGATTGGCAACTTCATTGTTTTGTTCTTTTATTTCTTGACTTTAGTGAAGCAAAGCGAAGCGAAAGAAATAAAAATGAGTGATTGCGAGGAATTGTTAATGCGCGAATTTGTCGACCAATACAAAATATGGCTGAATTGTGGAACTGTAAAATTGACAAATATAAAAATATAAAAAGGAATTGCCTGTGGCCAAAAACCACAACGTGATCGCCAAACGATTTTCCGCACTAATGGCCTCTCTCATAATAGTGTCTGTCTTTTCAATATAAACTTTTACTTTCGATAAAAGATCATTCATTGAATGGTTAGTCCGGCATTCGCATATAATTTTTATAATCTTTTGCCTCACTTTCTTTCAATGTTTTTAAAAGTTTTGTGTTTGAAAATTTATTTCTATTTATTAACCACTGCTTTGACCACATTTTTTTTCTTTAGTTTTTTATTTTTCTGCAATGCTCTTTCTTCTTCCTCCTCTAAAACTAAATAAAATCCAAGTAACGCGACAACATCAGAATTCATGCTGACGCTTCAAAAATAATTTGTGAATGAAAAGTTGTACACCAGCTGGTTTAAAAGTTGTAACGTGCGAGGAGAACGACCAACTTTTTCATACAACTCAAAAGTGACAAGTTGTACCAACTGTTGGTGCGTTTGAGGGCAGCATTAGTAATGACAGTGGTTGATTTTGTTTCTAACCCAAACATTAAATTTATAAACATGTTTGCCTTTAGTTTTCTTTTGTTTGGTTTTATTTATTCAGGGTCAAAACCTCAGCGAAAATGTAGAGATATACCACGTGGTAGCTTCTTCATAAGTCAATCAGTATATTCTCTTTGAAGACAATCTTTTGTGTATTTTTCAGTATTCCAATTCATTTTTCCGATAAACTATGTCTTATGTATACTTACATATATATTATGTTAGGTGCTTGCCAACGATGTACATTTAAGATGTGCTTAAACTACGCTCTTGTGCTTCCATATTTGTTTGAAATTTTTTAGATTGTCTTTGGGTTGATCCGCTTAACAGATGGTTTTTGTTTATTTCAGAGTTGGTCTATAAAGCTCTCTCATTTTTTTTTGTTAAAATATTGCCATATTTGGAAAACATAGAGAATAAAATTTTTTTGACATATTAAAAGGTTTCACTATTAGAGTTTGTGGTAACACAAAATAACACAATTCAATACAAAATCTAACACAGTGATTTTGAATTAAATTATGTTAATAAAATATATTTTCATTTATTGACTCCAAATACTACTACCTGGGAATTATTATCGAACTTAAATTTTTTGGGTTTTACTTTGCATACCATGAAGTCAAATTTTGAAGTCATCATGAACACTGGTTCAAATCAGGGATGCCAAACGCAAAAGACCAAATGTCCCAAAAATTTTAATTTCTTATCCTGAAATGCAATTAATGTCTTCTGAAACACAATATTTTTTTTTTAATTTCAGTTGATTTTTTATATATTTGGTGTTTTTTGAATTTCAATTTGTGTTTAAAGAATAAAATTTATGTTTTAAAAATTCAATTGATGTCTTCTAAATTTCAAGTTATTATTTCCGACATCTTAATATGATTTTCTGAAATTCAATTGATATTTTCTAATTTATAATTGGAAATCTGAATTCCAGTTCTTAGAATTGATATTTTCTTAAATTTTAATGGAAAATTTAAAAGGTGCAATTTTGTATTTATGTGAATAATAATGCTTTAGTAATTATAAACAATTTTTAAAAATTATATGTAATCGCAATCAGATATTTTGTAGGTAAAGCAGAATAATAATTTTATATAACTATGTAAAACTGTTTTGAAAGCAAACAACTCATTGAATCTTCTTTACTCAGCCCTGTGTATACTTTTAACATTGTTGTATTTGATATCTAATTGAAAATTTTGACATTCACGTTAAAAGAGAAATAACTATTGCAAAGCTAATTAAAAGAAAAATTGTGGCGCCATCTACTGTGGCATAGTCACTCTCAGCAAAATGAAGTGACACTCTGTTAATTCAAAATAAATGTAATTTCCCTAAAACAAAAATTGCAGAATTTTATAAAAATCAAATAATATACCGATTTATTTCTATCATGCGGTTATTATGGATATACATATATAGAATATATGTATATTGTTTTATTATTTAATATATGTATGTATGTATATGTAAATATTACACACAAAAAATACAAGATCAAAAGGTATTGTTGTGTCTTCTTTAAATAAAATAATACATAAAATTTTTTTCGGCAAATTTACATTGTTTTTTTTTATTAACAGCAGGTAGTCTAGCATTATTTGCTTTAGATGTTGGGGAATTTTTACTCCCTTTATATTAACTCGAGGTGTCTGCTTGTCGACAAAATTTTGGATCGATTTTTAACCCCTTTCCTGTGACCCAATCGATCTGAAACTTTGCAGGCAGGCTCGTAGTGATGACAAAAATGATCTAAAAAATTTTTTTAGTGATGCCAAAACAATGGAAACTTTTAAATTTTTCCCCGAGGTGATAAAAAAAATGTACAAACGGTTTGTTTTTATTATATTATTACCACAACGAGTACAAAAACAACAAGTCCAGCTATAACCGCAATACAACATTTAGAATAACAACAAGAAAAATACAGAACCATATATTTAAAAATTTTTTTTACTTCTTCCGGGATTTTTCGGGACCTATTACACCGATTTTCATGATTTTGCAAACAGAAACCTTCTCATGATGTTAGTCAATCATTCTAACATAAAACGAGCGCCCCAGTTATCCTATTGAGGGCGCGATCGTGGCAAGAACAAGATAGACAAATCATATATTTTCAAGACTTTTTTACTTTTTCATTCAATTCTCGGGACCTAATCAACCGGTTTGGATGATTTTAAATAGCAAACTTCTCAGGATGTTAGGGAATCATTTTTTATGCCAACGAGCACCCTAGCTGCCCGATTGAAGCCGTCATCGTGATTCCCACAGACGGACATCGCTATATCAACTCCTCTTGTTATAAGGATCACAAATATATATATTTTATGGGGTTAAAAAATTTTTTTCTAATTATTACAAACGGAATGACAAACTTATATATACCCTCACACTGGGGTGGAGGGTATAATAAATGAACCTAGAGTTTTTTTTTATACTTTTTTTAGTTGGTATTATATTCAATATTACACAAAAAAAATTATTATTAAAGCTCTAATCACTATTTATTAACTTATAGACCTTTTCCGGAAAGCCTTCCTTTACGGATTTTAAAGTCGTTTTTGTCCCTTTTTCAACAGGGTGTCTATCTCCGTTTAAAATCTTCCACTTTATGAGATACCTTTTTGTGCTCTTTAAATCGTTTTCACAAGAGCCCAATATCTATCTACTGACCCAAGCTCCGGAGAATTAGAAGAATTTACCTCCCTTGATAGAAAAACCAAGTTATTGGGTTTTACCTTTCAAGTGCTTTTTTACCATAGTGACAGAATGCCAAATAAGTCCAAAAATATTTGGATATATGGCGTGCGCTTAAGAACGGAAGGAGTTTTTTTTTTGGCAAACACTCATCATAAATTTGGGTATTTATAGAGCCCTTGTAATTAATGACTTGCTTCTTTTACCGCAACTACATATTGCTTCTCATACCAATAACTTGGATCCTAAACTTATCTTCAACATTGCCTCTAGAATTAGCAATATGAGCGGAAGCTGCAAAAATCTGCCAGTAAATACGTTTCGTTGTCCAGGAATGTATTTTCCTGCTCTGATTTTGGCCTCAAAATTGTTTTCAGCGTTTCTGTCCGGAGCTTTTTAACTTAAAGTGCTTTGCAACCTGCATTTGCTTTTTCTTTATTTCTTCCCAAACGAAGTTTGCTATCAATGGTCAAATTCTCCTGATGACAGTTTCTAATAACGTTGGAAACAGTTTGACGGCAGCCCTTTGATTCTTTGGCCAACTTTTTGTGGCACCAAGTTGGATTTTGTTGAAAATATTTAATAATTTTAGCACGTACTTCTATTTCATCACTCATTTTAATCAAATAAATGAACAGAGTTGTCAATAAATATAATAACAGACATATTTTTTAAAGAAAACTTGAAAAAAAAAATTCCAATAAAGCTGGCGAAAAAAGTTAAAAGGAAAACGTGTGCTAAGATTTTTTCGATCTTACTTCTTAATTTCTAATAATATTGTTGTTGATATGTACGAATATTTTAAATCCACTTAAAATAATTATTAGATTACGAATATAAGCATAAGCGAACAATAGTTCGGCGGTATCCGCCAGTATACTATGCAATATTTTCATCAATCGTGAAAGCATTGGAGTATGTGGATCTTCTGGTGCATTTTTTTTTAATATTTTAAAATATATCATCAAATATAACATAAAAATTTATCATAGCTTTAGAAAACATCCTTAATTTATTTTATAAATAAGTAAATACTGCAACTTGTTCAAATTTAAGCGCATAAGTGCCACTTTTCACTTTAAATCGTTTCGCATAAATCAGATTCAACAAAAAAAAAAAATAATGTTGCTTAATTGGTCATACACCCATCCATTGTACACATATGAATAGGTGTGTAGAATGTTGGAATTTTAAGCGCTAGAAAAGTTGAAGGAACAAACGGAAGAAAGTAGGACTGAAGGTTGTGTCTACTAACGACATTACACGTAAAATATGTATTTGATAGCCAATATGTACAATGCATTGTTTATGAAGTAATAAATTCATAAATTCATCTATGTTCTTACCATTTCTCTTCATACGAGTGAGAATACTCGTAGGTTATTTGTCTAAATCTGTTAGGACCACTTTGGAATGCCCATTGACTTTAAAGAGTACTTTAAATTTAAATTTTATATTCACACACACACAAACACATACACACGATTACTCTAGATCAGTGAAGGCCGTGCCAAACACACTGGTGCTCGGCTTCGAATGAAAACAAAAATACTCACCAAAGAGTAAAAGTAAACAACAATTTCATTCAGTCTTATGAAAGCTTTTGAACAAAGCAGCTCTATGTCGCATTGCCTTTTGAAATTCATATATATTTTTTTAATAGGTACACAGAAAATATTTGTTAAAAAGAAACCAAAAATGTTGAGAAAATTTCGAAGAATTGATAAACTATAAATTAAACATTTTCTATAAATTACATACGTCGCCTCCATTTCACAACATTATAGCTGTCTTTTATGCATTTTTTTTAATATTAAAAAATATCCAGCTACTGCAGGCTGGTAAGTTTTTAGTTTTTGGTAACATACCACTTATTAACTTTTGAAATTTCTTATCTTTTTAAGTTTTGCTATTTTGTGTGTTTTTTTTTTTTTTTGTTTTTTAAAGAAATTAATTACTTATTATTACTTATTTGATTTAATAAACTTCAAACTTATGGATAAAAGAGATTAAATGTTCTTCACATTTTGTTTTACATTTTCAGAATGTAAGATTTAAAATTTTAAAACAACAATATATATTTAAAATTTTACCATATTCTTCGTGAACTCAACTATTTTCCCTTTTATGCATTCACATAAACATTCATACAAAATCTACACAAACCCATTGAATATCGGCATTGTGTTACGTCCATGGATTTCGATCAGTGTAGTACAACTAACACATGCTCATAAACACTATTACTAACTCAATTCTCTCGATGGCCAACACTGCTCTAGATCAGTGCTGTTCATTTCATAGAACAATTGTCCCTGCACAACTCTCATGTATTCTTACGCTTTTGCATTTAGTTGTCACTGAAACAGTGACGAATGAAGACGTGGTCGGATGTATGCTGATTTTTTTTAATACACTAAAAAAAATTAATAGTAATATAACAAAAATATTTGATGAGTATAAATGTATTTGGTGATTTGTTATAAAACATGTAAGGAAAATATTTTAAATGCAAAAGAAAAGCTGTTTGATTAAATAATCTAACCCATAAGAACAAAGTTTTTATTAAAACTCTTTGTTTCCTTATGCATATGAGATTTGAATTTCTCCGTGACTGTGCGTGACTTTGCGTGACTATATCAAAGTTAATCTTTTTTCACAGCAAGTCTAGAATGTCATTATGACAAGTACATCATATGAACAAGTTGGCTCCAGAGATCGTAATTATAACATGGTACGTATCCTGGCTAATCATAGACAGGGTTTCAGTATTTGTCATTTAAATGCACAAAATTTATGTAATAAACTTGATGAGTTTCGTCTTTTATTTGAAAACTCGGGTGTTGACGCTATATGTGTTTCTGAAACATGGTTCTGTGATAATGTTAGCGACAATATCTATGAGCTGAAGGGGTACTGTGACTTTCGTTCCGACAGAAGTAGTCATGCTGGTGGTGTCGCAATTTATATAAAAAATAATATTTCATGTCAATTAAATTGTACACATAATATGGCTAATGACGTGGAATATGTTTTTGTAGACGTAAATTGTCGTGGTGATAAACTTCTTCTTGGATGCGTATACAGTCCACATAAACGGATAAAGTTTGACAGTCTTATCACGAAGCTGCAGCTTTCATCAATGTCATACTCCGAAGTCATTATATCAGGTGATTTTAATAACAATCTTTTCGATGACTCAAATCTTACCACTATAATGTCGATGTTTAACTTGTCAGCTGTCACCACAATGAGACCAACACACTTCACGTCAACAAATAGCACTTTGCTTGATCTTTTCTTTACCAGTAATGAAAGTAAAGTCCTTAATTATGATCAGTTAACTGCACCAGCATTCTCGAAGCACGATCTACTCTTTTAATCAGACGATTTTGCAATAAAAAACCAGGCCCCAAACATTTACTTATTGTGATTTTAATAATATTGATATCCTGGCTTTGGGATATGATCTTTGCTCTACTCCATGGGATCAAATTTTCTATTTACCGACTGTTGGAGAACAACTGTCATTTCTTAATGGTAAAATTTTAGGAATTTACAACAAACATGTCCTCAACAAAACGAAAACTATTAAAAATAGAGATAGACCTTGGTTCACAATGGAAACCAAGATGCTAAGAGAACACCGTGATAATCTGTATCAGAAGTGGAAACGTTACAGGATATCAGAATATCACGACGAATATAAGATGGCTAGGAAAGCGGTTGTTTCCAAAATAAGGCACGATAAGTCTTCCTATTATTTTAATAAATTTAATACAGCTATTGGAAGTAAAAAAACCTGGAAACAAATATGCGAAATTGGAATAAATAAGACAATTAATCAATCAATGAATGTTGACATTAATGCGCTAAATGAAGCTTTTGTAAATATTCCTTTACCAGCCGTAAATAACGAATTTTATGATGATTTTCCCTGTAATAATTTAAACATTCCCAAATTTAACTTTCAGTGTGTAATACTAACAGAGGAGTTGAAAGTTTCAATGCTATTAAATCGAATGCAGTGGGCCTTGATAATATACACCCCAGATTTATAAAAACGATTTTACCATGGATTGTCCGTTTCATAATGTACTTGTTTAACTCCATAATCACTACTAGCATCTTTCCAATGGAGTGGAAACATGCCTAAATTATACCAATACCAAAAATGGGTAACGAATACCGCCCGATTGCAATTCTTCCATATCTCTCAAAAGTTTTCGAGCACCTTTTACACAGACAAATCTTTAGGTATTTAAACGACAACAACTTACTTACAGAGCGTCAATCTGGTTTCAGGCCACAACATAGCTGTATAACAGCTTTATCTGATGTAGTTGAGGAGTTAAGAAGTAACATGGATGATGGAAAAATATCTTTTTTGGTTTCATTGGATCACTCAAAGGCATTTGACACGGTGTGCCACTCAATTTTATGCCTCAAACTGAAGAGGTTTTTTAACTTTTCTACATTAGCAGTTAGACTCATGTTTTCATATCTCACAAACAGATCCCAATCTGTTGCTAATGGTAGCTCCATCTCAAACTCACTGCAAGTTATAAGAGGGGTACCACTAATTTATTCGATATATGCCAATGATCTTCCACAATAAATTAAATTCTCTAAGGTTCAGATGTACGCTGATGACATTCAGCTATATTTAAGTAGTACCAAGGATTCAATTATTTCCAAAACTCAAGAACTAAATTATAATCTCAAACGTACTCAAATAAATCTAAGTGTATTATAATAAAGAAGAAAGTGATGCATTTGGAGAATGAGATTAATGTCTTCCTTGGGGGCTCTAAAATTGACATCGTGGACTCTGTACGAAATCTCGGAGTTGTGTTTAATGGAACTCTGACTTGGTCAGATCATATTAATCAATCCTGTGGCAGAATTTATAGTATGATAAGAAGTTTATGGTTAACACAGCACTTTACTCCACTGAAAATAAGATTGCTACTTGCCAAAACATATATTTTACCAACATTACTATATGCATCTGAGGTTTTCACAGGTTTCAACTCTAGGGATAACAGAAAACTTACTGTAACTTTCAACAACATTATTCGCTATATCTTTGGATTAAGAAAATTTGATCATGTATCCCAATACTCGTGTCATGTCTTACACATGTCATTTGACAACTATATTAAATTCAAGGCTCCAAAATATCTTTTTGAACGATTAAAGTTCGCAAGATCTTCCAGAAGGAATCGAATAATTCAATTTAAATACCGGGCCATGCATCTGAATGTCAATTTTTTATTCTAACTATTCGTCTCTGGAATCAGCTTCCTAATGTCATGCAAAATACAAGCAAAATACTTTAATTGATTTTATTTGATTTTTTTTTAATGTTTTTTAATTGTAATTTATAATATTTTAAATTTAGATTAAGAGTTATCTGATTCCATTACTGTAATTTATAAGATACTGTGTCTTGTTGTAATGAAAAATCGCATTTAATAAATAAATACAAATAAATAAATACAAATAAATACAAATATCGACCAAGTTTCAGATCGATTGGATAAGGGGAAATGGGTTTTAAATCACTGTGCATGACTATGCGTGATTGTGCGTGACTATGTCAAAGTTAATCTTTTATTCACAGCAAGTGTATGGACAAAGTTTCAGATCGATCGGACAAGTGGAAGTTGAGGTTTTAATCTCTCCGTAACTGTGCGTGACTATGTCAAAGTTAATTTTTTTTCACAGCAGGTGTACTGACCAAGTTTTAGATCGATCGGATGAGGATGACATTTAGATCACTCCGTGACTGTGCGTGACTACCCCAAAATTAATCTATAGCCACAACAAGACTATGGGCTAAGTTTCAGATCAATTGGATAAGCGGGAATGAGGTTGACCCACGACAGACAGACAAACAGAGAGTACGAGTTAAACGAAAGAGTTTAAATAATCTAACCCATTAAAACAAAGTTTTTATTAAAATTTTTATTAATCTTTGGCCACAACAAGTCTATCGACCAAGTTTCAGATCGACGGGATGAGGGTAAATGACATTTAGATCACTCCGTGACTGTGCGTGACCATGCGTGACTGTGCGTGACTAAGTCAAAGTCAATAATTTTTTCACAGCAAGTGTATGTACAAAGTTTCAGATCGATCGGATCAGGGGAAATGACATTTAGATCACTTCGTGACTATGAGTGACCACGCGTGACTATGTGTGACTACCCCAAAATTATCTGTAGTCACAACATGACTATGGGCCAAGTTTCAGATCAATTGGATAAGGGAGAAAGGGGTTGCCCCACAATAGACAGAGAGATTGAGTTTAAAAAAATTAAAACAATCGTTGATCAAATTGGAAACCATGATCGACAAAAAAAAATTGTGAACATTTTTTTTTTCAGATTTAAAATTTATTAGTTCTAAACAACGTAACGCATTAAGTTCTGTAAATTTAAAAAATGTTTTACTAATACGCAATTGTCGCAAAAGAATAAATATTGAAAAGTGTATAATACAAGATCTATAAAAGTCTCAAATTGAATTATTAAAAAAAACGAATTTATTTATTATAAAAGTTGAAATGATTTTAAAAATTTGAGTCTGATCGTTCATTCATTCATTGAATGTATTTTTTTCCTTCCAAAAAGTGTATTTTTAAATTTTTTTAACAGGATAACATATCTATAACATATATATTTTAATATGTAAATACAATGAAATCATTAATATTGATTGAAAAAATCTACAACTTTTTGTTTTTTATAGAACGAAAAAAAGCCAGGCTAACGTATATATATATTTATTTTTTTTCTGTCAAAAATTGAATTTTTGTTTAGTTTTTATTTCTTTAATATACGAATAATATTTTATAAGTAGAAATATATTTGGTAATTTGTAATAAAACATGTAAGGAAAAGAATTTAAATGAAAAAGAAAAGCTGTTTGATTAAAAAAAAAAACAAATTTTTGTTGAAAAATCAAAAGAATCGTTGATCAAAGTGGAAACCAAGATCGACAAATAAAAATTGTGAACATTTTTTTTTTTCAGATTTAAAATTTATTTGTTCTAAATAACGTAACGCATTAAGTTCTGTAAATTTATAAAATGTTGTACTAATACATTATTAAAAAACCAATTTATTTATTATAAAAGTTAAAATGATTTTAAAAATTTGAGTGTGATCGTCCATTAATTCATTGAATGTATTTTTGTCCTTCCAAAAAGTGAGTTTTTAATTTTTTTTAACAGGATAATATATTGAAAATATTTTAGTATGTTAATACAATGAAATCATTAATATTGATTGAAAAAATCTACAACTTTTTGTTTTTTATAGAATAAAAAAAAAACCCAGCCTAATGTATATGTATATGTATTTATATTTTTCCTGTCAAAAATTGAATTTTTGTTTAATATTTATTTCTTTAAAACAGTTTTACACACAACATTAACAGTTTCATATTTTCAATAAAAAATAAATTCATACAGAGACTAACACTGCTATTAACCCATTGAACATTTCTTACAGTGCAATTCTCATTTTCTCACCAACACAATTACATTTTTATTTTTGAACGTCACTGCTCTAGATGTAATTAAAACTACTATAGAGAAAATTTATTTCTCTTTCGTACTAATCGTAGGGAAACAAACAAAGACACTTGTAGAGGAATTCATGTAGAATGCTGCTTAAAGAAAAAATTACAAAGATTATATCATAACATTTAATATATATTTTTTAAAATCCATTTTAAATCAAAAAAACGATTTGCATTGGAGGCCTCAGTGTAAAGACAAAAAAATTTTTTTAATTTTACTCAAATATGTTTTCAGAACTCGTAAGTGATCAGAATATTTTTGTTCCTCACGTCAGTATGCTTCCGACTCACAGTGGTGCCCGTAGAGCAAACGAGGTTGCAAAAATCAAAATTTTCATGTGCGCCGATGAATAAACCCATGTTATAGGAAACTTTTCAACGATTTTAAATATGCTACTCTTAATAATATCACATTTTTAGTTTAGAAGATATAACCGTTCAAAGTTGACCGACTTTCCGTTTTCAAAATAAACACACAATTTTTAGTCAATTTGTTGCGATTTCAGGTTAATATCACGAAAAATAGGTAACGAATCGCCTTATTTTTTGTTTGTATTGATTGATGTATTTATTAAATGTATAATGCTAAAAAAAAATTAACTGTTTGTTTTGTGTTTCTCCTGGTAAATCACTATTTAAAACTATCCGTTTTTTCACTATTTTTCAACTTTGACGGAAAATAAAAAAATCCATATTTTTCTATATTTGCCATATTTGCAAAATATGTTCTTTGATTATTTCTTTACATGTTTTGACTGACAGTAGTTTGATCTAATAGTTTGAAATTTGCATTTTAAGTCGGTTGTCTACCTGTGAGCCTCTGCCAAAGTCTACTCCCAATATTCTGTTACAGACACAGGATGCACAAAAAACTACTCATTGACATTCGCAGGTACGCACCTCACTTAAAAATTACTTTGGAGTACAAATGGTCAAGAACAATATTGACTTATGGTCCCTCCAGGTAGGCACAAATCTTATTTAGACACGAGCATAATATCAAAATTGCATAATTCAGCCTAAATCCATATGTATGCAGGGAACAGGTAAATTTTTAGGCATGGTAGCATTAGCCTATATATTGCAAAATAAGCATAATGCCTGGATTAGTCTACGACTGAAAGTTGACGCAACAAGTACTGAAACCATGGCGTTAAACAATTTAAGTACTGAAAACATGGCGTTGAACAATTTAAAATTATTTGAACTGTTTAGAAGGTCAACCACACCAAAGTTTTTCACGGAAGCTGCTTTAGAAGAACTTGATAGCTTATACGGAAATATTGAGAGAAGCGAAATTATAAAAAATAATTTTTATCTGATATATGCAAATATTAAGGCAAAATGGGTGAAATCTAATCGAACCATTCAGAACTTCAACTCCAAATACGAGGACTGGCTTAATGAAGACACCATCCTGGATATATTGGCAGTAGATAAACCCACCACATCAACAAGAGGAGCAAAAGGAAGGCCAAAAAAAGTATTGAGGAGTGTTCAATTTTCACAAGAAAGAGGAAACTTGCCGATGCCACCAATGACTTGACCACGAAGCATTTATCGGACGCGCTGTCTATTAAATATACAGAGGATAGTGAAAGAGTTAGGTCGCAGATTACAAAATCTGTTGCTGATGCAAGCCCACTGCGACTAAAAAGGATTAAGGAAAGCATTCCCACGCCCACAAACGCACACATTAAAAAGTATGGTTCCGAAGAAGCCTTGGCCTTGTTTATGGACTTACAACTTTCCAAAGAAAAATATGAGATACTACGGGCATCCTTGATGCGACACGGGGCTGACGTTTTACCAGGATACAAGCATATTACGCAAGCCAAAATAAATTCACGACCACTGCATACGGAGTTTACGGAAGTCTCTGTGAAAGCCAATCTGCAGGATCTCATGGGCCATACAGCAAAACGGTTGTTGGAGAGTCTTCCTGAAAATGAGGTGAAAATTCTTCCTGAGAAACTGGCATTGATCAGCAAATGGGGCTGCGATGGATCATCCGGACAAAGCGTTTATAAGCAAAGGATATCTTCCGATGACGCTACAATATCGGACGGAAATATGTTTATGGCATCTGTTGTTCCTTTGCGGCTAAAATCTGATGTTTCCCTACACTGGAAAAATCCACGTCCGTCATCAGTGCATTATTGCCGACCAATAATGTTTCAGTTTGCAAGGGAATCTGCAGAACTCATAAGGACCATGGTGAAGGACATTGAAGAACAAATAAGCAAGATTAAGCCTACAAAGCTGCAAACTGGAGAAGGAAAATATATTGAATGCAATTACGAGTTCCACCTGACCATGGTTGACGGAAAAGTCGTAAACGAACTGACAGGAACAACCTCAACATTGTCATGCCCGATTTGCAAAAAGAGTCAGAAGAACTTTGGTAATTTAAACGATTCTACAAACGAGGAGAATTACGAATATGGAATGTCACCATTGCACGCAAGGATAAGGTGTACGGAGTTCTTGCTAAAACTGGCGTATACCCTACCACAAGAGGAGGAAAACTTCGATGAAAATACATCAATAAAGGATAAGGAAAAGATCAGAAAGAAGCAAATACAGGATGCTTTTTTTAAACAAGTTGGACTAAAAGTAGATTGTCCCAAGCACGGATACGGTAACTCAAACGATGGAAACACTTCTAGGAGATTTTTTGAAAATGATGAGGCAGTAACTAGAATCACTGGAATTGACAATCAAATCGTGAAAAGATTGGGAACGATCTTGAATGTTTTAAACTGCAAAGAAAATGTCAATTCTACAAAATATGGAGAATATGCATCGGAAACTGCATCTCTTTTAGCAGAAATGTATCCACAGAAGAAGTTGACCCCGACCGTCCATAAAATATTGGCGCATGGCAAAGATATAATTGAGTACCAGTCTTTGCCAATTGGAGAGCTTTCTGAAGAAGCACAGGAGTCTCTTAACAAATTTTATAAAAAATATAGATTGCAGAACACATTCAAAGCATTAAGGGTAAGGCAAAATGAGGACCTCTTCAACATGTTGGCAACATCTTCCGATCCACTTATTTCTTCCCTGCGGCATGTGAAGTCACGAATAGAGTTAGAAAATAATTATAGTTTAGAAATGATTAGTCTTTTAGATATACCTTCTCTTACGAATTGTGATGAATATTTTACAGAAAATTGAAAAAATAAATTTAAAATAGAAGTAATTTTTTTTTAATTTGTTGGGTAATAATTTAAAACATAAAACCCTAAAGAAAAATAATAAAAAAAATCTAAAAATGTAAAAATAATTTTTTTTAGTTACAATAAAATTGATTTTTCTACAAATTTTACAAAGCGTAGCACCCTTTCCAAACACTCATTTCATAGGCTGAACAGTTATCTATCATATGCTGTTTAAACTGTTCAATTATGTTATTCGGTTCAAAAGATATGATTTTTGCAACGAAAAAACTCAAATGGCGCCACTGTGCGACTGTCCTGGTAATACGAGTATATAAATTTGAAACAAACTGGCTCGAGATGCTAGTATTTCAATGTTTTAATGAAATACATTTTCTCTAGTTTTATAACTATCTATTTATACTATCACACCACTGTCTAACGCTCTTCATAGACTTCAGCAAGGCATTTGCTACTCTCTCATATGAAGGATTAGTACAGATGTAAGAATCAAACGGAATACGTGGTAATTGCTTAGGGTGGTTTAAAAACTATCTATCATTTCGCTGATACTACGTAAAAATATAAAAAAAAAACTTAGTGACGAATCGAGCACAGATTATGGAGTACCACAAGGCTCAAAATTAGGTCCCATCCTATCTATTATATATACGAATAGCCTATTAAATATTCTCAAGATGAGCAAAACCTTTGCTTATGCGGATGATACCGCAGTTAGATATCACATCAAGATGGTGCCAAGATTATGGTTTAGTAATTAATGCATCGAAAACAAAACTTATGCACATTAAACCGCCTCATTTCCGCTACATGGATATACAAATAAAATATCTTACAATACAATGCCTTCACAAACATAAGTTAGCAGATTTTGACTACGACGACGACCAGTGCTCTACTGTTATTGAAATCGTAAACACCTATAAATACCTAGGAATACACATCGAGCAAAACTTTAACTGGAAAACTCATATAGATGAAGTCCGAAAAAAACTTAGAAAAGCAGCATATATGCTTCACCATCTAAGCAACTGCTCTAACAACAACGTACTGCGCCAAGCCTATTTCGCATTGGCCGAGTCACATATAAGACATGGTATAACTGCATGGGGAAACTCGACCTACTGCAAATCGTTGCAACAAACGCAAAACCAGCTACTCAAAATTCTTCAGAAAAATCGTAAAAATCACCTAAATACACATCCCAACATGACTGAAGACATACCAATACACAACAACAGCCGCCCTGCTATAATGCTGAATTACACCACCAACAACAATGCCAACAGTGTCAAAAGAAGAACGCGTTCTTAATATAAAAATAATCTTTTATATCACAATGGCAATTGAATTCTACAACGATGATAGATTTCTACAAAGAATCGATCATATACACAACACTAGAAGAAGAGCCGAAGGTAGATATCGTGCTAACAAATACCATAATATCTATGGACAGAGAATCCTATCCTTAACGCTACCAACTATATTTAACTTTATGCCACTATATATACTAAACACTAATAATAATAATATAAGAAAGAAACTATTTAAAAACTCTTTCTTGAGCTTGCAATGAATTGAATTGAGTTATAATTTATATAAATATTAACTACAATTATATTTTTATACCAGCAGACAAGCCATTATGGCTTCGCAAAGGTACTACTAATGAATTGTAAATTTATATTTTGGATATAAATAAATTAAATTAAAAAAAAAAAAAACCAATATGTATTTGAAAATTAAAAATTTTATAACATAGGTAATTGTCAACTAAATATTAGACGAACTCAGCCGCTAACTTAGGTGGCGGTTCTAGCATTAAATCAACATGACTTGGCCCTCTGGACTCGTGGAGTACAACCGAGAATACACACTCATGAAGTACAACGATCACAACAACAACAACATTTACAATTACCATATACACAATACAAAATATAGAATATCAACAATAGCAAGAACAACGTAAAAAAATCAAAATTTTGTTCAGGTTATTTTACGTTTTCATTGAAATGTGCACCTGGTGTGGAGAGTACAAATACAAATTCTAATACCAGTTAAATTTATTCTTTTTTGACCAGTATTTATTATATATTTTTTTAAATGATGATTATTTTTTAAAGAAAGAATTAACTTCTATTTGAAAAATTCTTCTATAGAGTAGAATACACAAACGAATCATACTTGCAGTGTTTTGAGAGCTTACAAAGAATGCGATAAAAAAATCTTCAATTTAGTTTTGACTAAAAACCATGGCATTTTTATACCCTATACCACTATGTGATCAGGGTATAATGACTGCTAATGTTTTTAATTATCAAAAATATTTGACCTATTATACCGATCCGTCCGTCCATCTGTGTGTCCATGTAAACCTCGAAATCAAACTACAGGTCGCAAATATGAATATATTTTGATGAAATTTGGTAAATAAGCTTCTATCGGTGCATGTTTAAATCTAGTCCCCATACAAATGATGCCTATGAAATCGGCAAAATGAAGACTTAGTTTGTTCTCTGAATCAGGATTGGGAACCTTGGTATTCAGACGATTGTTCTTGTTACATTTTTACGTTTATATTTTTTGTGCAAATAATTGAAGACATCCTTCTACACTTTACGTTTCACTATTTCATTTTTTCCATTTTTGTTTAAATATATACTATATATATTAATATATACGTTTTATTTGTTAAATGTTACTATTTATTTAATTCCACACATTAATTTCTTGTTTTTTCTTTGTTTATATATTTTTAAGAGCTAGTTCAGATAAACTAGCGAGATAAACTAGTTCGAGGTTCGCAACTGGATAAAAAATGAACCAAGTTGGTTCGCTCTCAAAATTTTGTATGGCGAATCATGTAGATTCAATCATGATTGGGGCGCGAACCGTGAATAAGAGAGCGAACTTCGAATCTTGCTATCCGTCTGAACATAGCATTAAATTGTCATAAAATCCAAATTATCTTATAGACCTCGCTCATTTTAGGTTTGTTTATGTTTATTACTCCCATTAATCAGTAGTCCAAAAATAATCCCTATAGGACAATTTTTAGTCATAGCCCCCATATAAAGCCGCCGTTGATGAAATTTGGTATGTAAGTTTGTATCGGCCATAAGATGAACGCTATTGATATTGGTGAGAATCGGTCCATGTTCAGACCTAGCCCCCATACAAATGACCCCTATGAAATCGACTTAAATTGCCATAAGATCCAAATTATCATATAAATGTTATTCAAATCGGGTTTGTATGTGTTTATTACATCCATTAATCAGTAGTCCAAAAATGATCCCTATGGGACAACTCTTAGTCATAGGCCCCATATAGAGCTGCTTACCGATCTTCACTTAAATATATCAAAAAAAAAATATTTCACAGATTTTTCTTTAATTTAGTATATATATATTTTTGCAAAAAATAAGTGATCTTACCATATATAGTCAGGATCGGTCCATATTTCGACCTAGTCCCTATATAAATATAGCAGCCGTTATGAACTTTTTCATATTGAAAGGCAACAAAATTAATAACAAAGCCACTCAAATTTGGTTTATGCTTCTATATCCAATTAGTTGGGCCCAGGAGATAGGGTCTGTAAACGAATGTTATAGGGTATCGTATAGTCGGTCTAGACAGACTACAATTTTCTTATTTGTTTTAATCTGAATTAATTTGAAGATGCAAAGATAGATTTAATACAATAAATAAAATCCAGTAAGAATTGAAAGTCAGTCTATGCGGACTTAAAAATTTACTATATAGTAATAGTTTTGGAAAATAAAAAGGTTTGTTTAAAATAAAAATTCACCTTTACATGCTGAGATGAATATCCATATATTTTTTAAATAGAAAAAATAAACCGATTGTTCGAATTTTTTCAAAATCGAATATTATAAAAGCTCTCCAAAAGGTTTCTACATATATTTTCTTAAAAATGAAATAAAAATCAATTAATAAAACTCGATTCACAAGACACCGTCAAATAATTGAATGCGTCACTAACAATAAAATGAGAGTTAAAGACCCAGTTAATTTTTTTGTCAAGTCTACGGGAAGTGTTTTTTTTTTTATTAACTTTTCTTAAGTTTTGTTAGATTTATAAATGATTTTATGATTACATAAATATTGGGATCTGACAAATATTAAAGAATAACCTTTGAACGTATTCAATAGGAAAAATATTTAAAAGCTTAATCTTTTTAATCTGATATCCTGTATTCATGAAAACATGAAAAGTTGTAGATACCCTCCACCCGTGGTCGAAACACAATATTATAACCAAGTATGTCAACACTTAAAGACAAAAAAGGCAAGATTTGATATTATAATTACCAGATTTTTTAAAATGATGTTTAAAATTAATTCTATAATTATAACAAAAATTTTAGGTATTTTCGAACTTTTTTAATTGAAAGCAATTATTAAATCAATTATTAAATACAGACATCACATTTTTGCATACACATTTTATTTGCTTGTTGTTCACATGCACAGAAAAAACAACAACAAAAGCTACAAGCAATCAAAAATGTGTATGCATTGTTTATCGTGGTATTACAGGACGCGTTTTTTACATATGTACTGTCACTTTTTTATTCATATGTAATTCCATATGTCTGTCAAAATTGTCGTTTTACATAAGATTCATAATTTTTGCTATCACACTTGCATATGTATTTTCGTATGACATAACCTCTAAATGTAAACAACAGCTAAATTGTTAATATGTGAATTTACAAAATTAATTGTTAAAAATAAAGTTATATATTTTATGTATTTTTTAATCTTATGCATATATTAAAAAAATGTATGAAAACTAAAGTCAGTCCGTCTGGCCGTTCTATCCGGCCGATTTCCTGAATTTTTTTTAATGAAAGATATTTAGACATCAATCAATGAAATTTACTCAACTCTCACCTTACTCAAGTTATACTCAAACGCGATTCTTCCCTATACACTTCTTATGGCACACATTCACTCAAGCAATTCGAATTCTCATAGCTCCTCTTCTAATGAATGGATCACTCTCAGAACACTCACTGGATCAAGCTCTTTCTTTTGAGCTATTAACTGTTTGAGTTTGAGGAAAGTTATGCGTGCACAATCAACTTTACATTGTGCAACACGAAAGATTGAGGAAGGTTAGAATTTTTACTTGAATTTCGAGTGCTGGGTAACATCCTGAGAAGTTTGCTATTTAAAATCGTCTGGATCGGTCGATTAGGGCCCGAGATTTGAATGAAGAACTAAAAAAAGTCTTGAAAAAAATATGATGTTCTATGTTGTTCTTGTCACGATCACGCCCTCAATAGGATAGCTAGGGTGATCATCTTTAGTGAGAATAATTCTGCAAGATCATGGGAAGATTGCTTTTATTAAAAAACTTTTTTATATAAATAAAAAAATTAAATAGCATATTCAATTCATTATTTCATTTTCAAATAAATAAACAGAAATATTAGTAAAAAAAATAAAGATATTAAACATAAACATAAAATCATCCTGTCAAACACGAAGTAATTTGTTTTTTTTCTATTTTTTGTGTTTTTCGCTTATTTTGGCAGACATGCCACTCGTTTACAATTTAAATAAATAGAAAAATAGATTTGTCGACTGTCGTTAAGATGTATGTACTTAGTGAATCACTTAATCCTTAGTGCAAACAACAATAGCTGTCGATATATTTTGCGATTGTCGGATCGTTGAAATTTACAGAATCGGACTACAGAAAACATTAATTTAAATTCACTGAATTTTATAAAACCTCAAATGATATTTAAGAATTGCGAACATAAAAATTGTTACATAAATAAACGCAATTTGATGAGAATGTTATTTATATATAAATTTTCACAATTTTTTTTGGATGAATATTTGAAGTTTTTCAGATAATAAAGATAACAAATTATTTTATTTAAAATGTTTGGGACACTTGGTTTTTTGCGTTTGGCATCCCTAATTTGATTATTTATTATTATAAATTTATTCTCTATGTTTTCCAAATATGGCAATATTTTAATAAAAAAGTTGAGAGAGCTTTTTTTTGGTTATTATTTTGTTACTCCATCCGACCTATATGGCCGCAATGAAAAAATATTTCGCCAGTTAAAAGAAACTATACAGCCATCTTCAATTAGCACGATTTAATGCATATAGCCACCCTACAGAACCATTACCTTTGCAATGGAGGTTAGGGTGAGCTATTTAATTAGCAAAAACTAAATTAAACGAAGAATTATTTCATATAACCGGAAACGCATGCACATAGGAAACGTATGCATATTTTTCCAATATTTTGTTTACATTTATTATCAATACTCAAACCGAGGTGGAGGGTATCAAAGATTCGGCACAGCCGAATTTAACACTCTTACTTGTTTATATGAAATTTTATCGGAGTATATGTATTTACATTACCGTACGTCATTTCTCATCTATTTGGTTTGGAGGATCCCAATTCAATACTTAACTGGTGCACATTATGACGAATATTTTAAGTCTAAGTAGTGTGACCACTCGACAAAATCTGCTAACTTCTTTTTGAAATCTATAAATAATAAATTATTTAATTGGTTATTTATTATTTTTCTTTGATATTAGCCATTTTTTGTACATACAGTGTGACCTCGACTATCCGGGATGGTCGGGTCCGGAAGCATTCCAGATAATAAATTTTACCGGTTAATTGAGGTATAATTCCGTGTAGTTTTTTTAATTTTATTTTTCTAAATAAATGCATTTTTGTGCATTTTTGCAGTGTTAAAAGTATCTAAGCATTAAGTGCACATGTATAAATAGTATAAGAGAAAAAGGAAGAAAACAGAAAACAGAAAACAGTAAAAAATACAAATTTTGAGTTAAGTAATTTCTTTAAAAAAAAAAGCATACAATGTTTGTCTCTTCATTTAAAAGTTCATATTTTACTTTCTTGGATGCAGCAAACTTGAATTTTATCTTGTTCTGTGATGTTGGAACAGCCTGGGCTCTGCAAGGAGTCCACAAATGCGCGTATTGCTTCTTTCAAAGTTATTTTTGAAACAATTAAATCATTTTCTTCACATTCTTCAAAGCCAATATCTCGTTCAGGTTTATCAGAGCGAATCGTTTCTACAATAGTTTCTACATCCCCAGTGATAAAATCATTCGCTACATTCATTATTTGTATCACATTATGGAGTGCATCCATTATTTCCATACCTGTAATAAAAATCAATACATTTTTTTAATGAAACGGAATTTATTTCAGTAGCAGTGCTTTCCTGATGTCAAATGCCTTCCTAAATTCTTCTCTACTGTTTGACTAGTTTTTGAACTACGGTTTTGCGATAATGGCTTTTAAAGCTCCATATTGCGCCCTTATCTATTGGTTGGACCAAAGACGTGGAATTCAGTGGAAAAAATATCACAACAACGTTTTCAGCCTTAAAGTCCTGTGCGGCTGGATGTGCCGGGCAGTTGTCCAAGAGCAGATAGATTTTACTTCTCCTTTTTAGGCCAATTTTCTTGAAATGCTCCCTCACTTCTGGTACACAATTATTGTTAAACTATTCTAAAAATATTTGCAGAGTTCAGAAAAAAACACACACGGAATAAAAAACTCGTACATATATGTAAACAAACAAAACTTAGACCAACACACACATATTTTTATTTTCATATCAATTATGTTTGTTTTTAAATTTTCTTCGGTGCCCAACACAATTATGACTGTGTTCGTTTCAATATTTCGTTATTTACACGAACATTTTTGTATCACGTACTTTTTGTTTCAATCACACATAAACCACACATTTTTGAGTGTTGCTTTATTTGAAGTTCATGTTCTGGTACGTGTACTGAAAAAAAAAAAACAGAACATGTACAATAAAGAGGATCGAGTTCAGTTATATTTTAAGTCGTGTTGTGGCTCGTGTTCTAAGAAAAAACAGAACATGTACAATAAACAGGTTCGAGTTCAGTTATATTTTAAGTCGTGTTTAAAATATAACTGAACTCGAACCTGAAACCCAACGACCACAAAACGAACGACAATAACAATAACATAATGAAAAATTTAGAATAACAACTATAACAAGAACAACATAGAAAAATCATATTTTTTTGCTTTTTCATTGATATCTCGGGATGTCAATAAAAGTGAGCTACTACCTATTGAGAGCTTGATCGCATTCCACAGAAGGATAGACGGACATAGCTATATCAACTCTGCTTGTATAAGGACCACGAATATATACATATATTTTATGGGGGTTTATTTATAAAAACTGAAGAAACGTTGAACAAAGTGTATTGCACTAGAAGAAGACTATATCGAAAAACAAGTAAGAGTGTTAAATTCGGCTATGTCGAATCTTTGATACCCTCCTCCTAGGTTTTCTTGCACTGTTTGTAACAAGTGTAAATAAAATATTTGAAAATGTAAACAATTTGATCAACTTATTACTAAATTATTACAACAAATACTCTGAATTTTCAGCATTTACGTTTAACAATTTTAAAGTCAATAAAAGGTAGTAAACAAAATATATTTTTTAATTTCGGATCTTTTTCGGTATACTTGTCCATGTCTTATATTTTAAAAGTACTAGCGTTAATCAGTTTTGTTTTTCAGATCTGATTACAACAGTTTGTCATTCCGTTTGTAACGCATCAATAAATGAATTTGCGTCTATGTGTTTCATGCAAAAGATTTCTTACTTTTGTCGAATTATAGAATTTTTTGCAAATTTTTTTTAACAACTTAATATTATATATTTTTCAATTTTAAACTTTAAAATTCAAAATATATACCTTTTTTAAGTCTGGTAATAACTCTTTAATATGGAGGAAATAAATATGTGGCTTCTTTAATAATAATGACAAGTAAAAAACACTTTTTTGTGCAGTTTACTTTTTTTGTGCATGTTTTTGTAAATAAGTACGCCATCTTTGTAGATCTCTTCGATTTTATTAAGTAAGTTTGTAAATAAAAAGAACATTAAAATATTATAACTTTAAACATAATTGATTTTAGAAAAATGTCCGATTCGTTTTTCGATGATGCTGAAAACATATCAAAGAAATACAGAAAACAAAGGTTTTACTCAAGTTAGTTGAGAGACGAGAAGCTAATGGGATGGAACAAGTCAAAGATGACTACTTTAATGCAGATGCAAGGCTTGTGAAAAAATATTAAATTGCGATAAATCAGATCTAAGTATACATACTAATAACCAATGTCTTAAAAAAAAATATCTTTTAAAACCAACAACCAAAATTCTGTTTACGTTATAAGATCACATTTGCAAGCCATTTTAATTAATTGTGTAAATTTTAAATGCACATCTAGCCATATAAAAGATGAATTATACAGAATTGTAAAAATATTTTTTTTATAATATCTGTTGGTTTTTTATGTTGTTTTTATGTACTTCTTACGATATTCTTATCTTATTTTTTATGTTATTTTTCTTTGTTTTATGTTATTTTTATATAATTGAAATTGAAAATGTACAAATTAAAAATAATTTTTTTTTTGGAAAAATTTAAAAAAGTAGTGTACGGAAAAATGTAGGGAGAAAAAAGTGGGTGTAGGGGAAAAAGGGTTTTTTTTCATTAGCGCAGAGATTTTTGAAAAAATCTCCTGGCATCACTGGTACCTATTAAAAAACAATGTAAGATTTCACAAGACAATGCGACTTACATTCGCTTTGTTCAAAAGCTTTCATAAGACAAATGCATGAAACACATAAATAAACAAATTTATTTAACCCCTTTTGATTATTAATGCAATTATAGCATTTCATTTTGCGATGTTTTTTTTTTAAACAAAGTAAAATATTTCATAGCACTAATATCTTTTACATATTTTGTTATATTTGTCAGCAATATTTTTGTTTTGTAGCCTACAAAAATAGAAATTATCCTAAGTTGACTACAGCGACAAAAGTTGTCGTGTAGCCGTGTAGGTGTCAAAATAATCGTTTTCATATAAACGTGTGTATTTTATTTTTGACGGGCTTTAGTCGTGTAGCCGCTGTCGTCTATGTGTTTTATGCATAAATGAAATTGTTGCTTTCTTTTACTCTTTGGTGAGTATTTTCGTTTTCGTTCGACTGTGCAAATATAAGAAACCGATTATAGTTCGGCTTACTGGTGCCACTATGGATATGTATGTATGTAAATATCCCAGTCATCATTTCGAAGATTGTTTTAACAAAAATCACCTTACTGTGTCTTTTTCGAGCACTTTTTATGATTAAAAACTGATAAATAACATGCGGTATTAGAAAAAGACTAAAAAATGATTGTTGCTTACGCTTAAAAAGTGATTTATAGAAAAATGACATTAAATAGTACTCAAAAATATGTCAAAAATGATCAGAAAATCGGATAAAAAAGGCTCTCACGAAGAGTCGGGGGTAAGGTAATATTTTCTCCCGACAAAAGAATATTTTGTGATCAGCAAAAGAGCGCAGTTATGAATGTTTTAATAGCACAGAGGAGTCAAAAAAGACTCCACATGATCATTTATTGCATAAAATGCTTACTGGGATTTTATTCACTATCTGAAGGAACAGGTTTTTTAAGTAAAACAAATCTGCACACAATTTCAATTATATTTCGTTGACAATGATACGATCACTTTGTTTACTAGCTAGCAGTAAAATAAGAAAATAGTATTATAATACAGCGTAATGATGAATTGTACTTCTCAATTTGTTTATTTTTAATGTGCCATAAGAAGTTCGGTTTGTGCTAAGAAAAGCATGAATACATGTTTCCCAGGGCGAGGCTTGATCATTGCACTTTGATTGAGCTGAGCTCCGCGATTATTCCTTATGCGAATAACTCGTGCATAAAATTCTCGGTAGTCCGGGAATGGCGTTTGCCTGCGCCAAACATTAAATAATAAATTTTAAAAATGTATTATAATTAAATATTATTGACATCTATAATATATTATTGACATCTGACAAATATTTATATTATTACCACAACGACCATAAAAACAACAAGTACAGCTATGACAAAATACAAAATTTAGAATAACAATATAGGAAAACATCATATTTTTTTAACTTTTCAGTGATTTGTCGGCACCTATGAAACCTATTGTCAGATTTAAAAAACAGAAACCTTCTCATGTTGTTGGTGAATCATTCTCACTAACAACAAGCGCCCTAGCGGTCCTATTGAGAACGTTATCGTGACAAGAACAACATGGGCAAATCATATTTTTTCAGGACTTTTTTACTCTTATATATACCCTCTGCACACTGGAATGGAGGGTATAAAAACGTATTTTATTAAAAAGTCAAGGATTTAGTGATCCGCTCTCGAATTTAACATTATTTGTAAATTAATTAATTTTTTTTTGTAAAATTTGTAAAATTTTGAGATAAATAATAGTTTCAACTAGGTATTCTTAAACTAAAAACTAAAATATATGTAGCTATTATTTGTTCAAATATGAAGTAATCTTAATTTAAAGCTATATTATATTTGCTGTATATGGTTTGTTATAACGATTATATAGACAACTAAGTAAAATTTTATTTATAATAAGGCACAATATCGTAGCTTTTGATTTGGCAGAGTTTTAACCGACATTTTGATATCTGTTAAAAATCCGAAATGAATAGATTCCTATTCTAACCCGATAATAATATGTATATATTAAACAGTACTTCTTGACAAATTATAGTTAGTTCTAAAGAAGTCGGATTAAGTTCCTGTAAGTTTAAACGTACAGAACGGTATTAAAAAAAATCATGTGAGTCCGATCACAGTGGAGATGTGTAAACATTTAGTCATTAAAGATCTTATGACACTTTTTTAAAATCAAACAGAAAGCGTCATCTATGTATCACTTATAGCAAACAACTGCAGGGGCTCTGCTAACATAAAAATATTTAATATTATTTAATTATTTCAACTGTTTAATTTTTATTTTTTCATTTTTCATATTTCATTTTTCATTTTTCAAAACGTTTTTATTTTTATCTCCAAAAACCTCCTAATCTTTTCAGCAATACAATCGTAACTCACACCCTTTTTGTCTTACTCCGTTTTTGTGATTGTATTGTGAAATAGATTTTTATGTTCAAAATGAACATAATACTAACAACGCATTTGAAGGTTGAAAGTTTGCACACAATTTAAAAAAAACAGAGATGCTACTATTTTCATGATCACAACTGTACATATATCTCTGGTAATAATATTCTTCTTTATATCACCAAAAAGACTGATTCCTACAAGTTTAATTGAATTTAGAAGTGGTCGGGTTGAGCGAATGGTTAATTTGGCATCCAATGGCTCATTGATTGCTAAAGAAGCACCTGCAGAAAGTGTTAATTCAGTAATGACAGGAATTCGTACCACAAATAAAATGATTACATTCTATTACAAATATTTATTCTTTGCGGATACGAAAGTAGATCATGTTTAACTTTTCCACTGTCCTCGTACACTTAAATTTAATTTTTTTTTAGCAATACGTACTCTGTATTTGATGTTGCTTTCTAGAAAGGGCCACATAAAATAGATAAAAACAACAAAAAAAAAAAAAAAAAAAAACCATTAACTTTTAACCCCTAATCGACATTTGTCCATAATAAAAGAATCTAAATTAGTTAAGAATTTCGACTATAAATCAATGGCAATAAGTTAAAGTGTTTAAATGTTTACCTTTTAATGATATTCAACCATAGTCGTGACGCTTCTGCTCATAATGATGTTGCTAGTAAAGATATTAACTGATGCTAAAAATGTTGAGTTTTTTGACAATTATTGGAAAGTTGCTGATGCTAAGGTGGCATAAATAGGTATTTTTCAGATATGGATGAGGGAGAACTACTTTAATCTTTTAAAATACGAGAGATAATACCAACCGCCAGATAGAGGAATCAGAGCCTCAATCTCGTTGATGGTAAATTTGTTTGTTTGTGTTTATTTATATTTGGTTTCAATGAGTTTAAGTTGACATCATACCATAATGTCATAAAATCATCGGATTATCACAGTAAAAAGCACAACAGAAAACAGAAATCTATAATATTAATAGGCAAGGCGATTTCTTGTGATGTAAGTTTGTCAGTTTTAATCCCACTTTGACCAAACATTCCTCATTTGAAAGGTATTTCTTTTTAGCCGTCCACCAGATTTACAAATTCTTATTAAATTTGTGTTATTAAATTTGTTAATGTGTTTGCAAAAAGCCCTGTGTTGAATTGAAAAATAATTTTGGACGTAAATCAATAACGACAATAACGACAATAAAAAGTGTTGAATTTTGAATTGATTAAAATTGATTAACATACCTTTAGGGTCTTATAAAATAATTAACTAAATGCAAAACCAAAATTTCCTAGAATTTGCACTCTAATTTCGAGGGCTTGGATCTACTAGTTTAAATTAATGTAAAAAGAATATCTTTTGATTTGGAAAAATAAAATTTTATGCCAAAAAATAAAATTTTATGTCAAATTTCATAAAAATATATTTATATTTGCGACTTTTAGTTTGTAAAAATCATTTTGAACTATGCTATGATATTAAAAAAATAAAAGTTGATTATTTTTACTTTATATAACTGCTAATAATTTCAGATTGTAGCCAGAGATTTTCTTTTATCATATCTTGATTTTTTTGCAGAATTGCGACTTACGCGTGAGAATTTAAAAATACTTTGCTTTTATCGATTTCGGGTTTTCCCAATTTTTCTGCAATTTGAAAATTGGAATTGTTTTTATTTTAATTTATCCGGACGAAAAGTTTTATAAAAAGTACTTTAATTTAAGATCAGGTTTAGAACAATGACAATATTTTGTTATTACTATAATTTAAACAGAAAAGACCAATTCATGTAATAAAAATAAATTAAAACTAATAAAAAAATTAAATTGAGATCATATTTTTAGATAAATAAAACAAATAATTCAAATTACTTTAATTTTTGCATCTAGTCAGATTTTTGAGCAAAAATGGGTAATAAATTCTCTAAAAATAACCAGTAAAAAGCTTTTTGTGATCTAAGACCTCATTTTCTCAAAACCTTGACGTTGATAAATACCATATTAACATATGAATGGAAATATTTAAATTAATTTTTAGAAATTTTTATATCCCTAAAACTTTGAAGAATTTTAAAAAGGAGAATAGATCAAAAACGGAAAACTTAGTAGACAGTTTGTCTGTATACGATCTCTAGTTTCACGTGTATATGGTCATGCTCAAAATCCAACTAGTGCTGTCTAGTATTTTTCTAACCATGATTGCTATATCTCTCTAAAAAATCATTTTTTTTTTTAAATATTAGACTAACAATATGATTTTTTTTTATAATGTTGCCTAAAGACCAGTTACTTAGTCACCTTTTGAAAGATTAAAACAAATTCGTTTTGTTTTTTCCTTTTGTTGCGCAAGAAAAACATAGAAAAGACGGTTAATAAAAAAGAAGATAGTGACAACATAAGCAACACATACAATATAATTTAAAAAAACAAACCAAAAAGATGACGAAATAAAACATTGACGCTTAAAATTAGAAGTTATATTAGGTATTTATAATTTGACATATAATTATACATTAAGTATTGTTGTGCTAATGAAAAATCGATTTGTTTTATGTTAATTAAAAAAGTCGCCCGAAGAGGACACAAATCCAGTGTCGAAACGTTGCGCAACAAAAGGAAAAAACAAAACGAATTTGTTTTAATTTTTCGAAAGGTGACCAAGTAAGCTTATATAAAAAATCATCAAATACGATTTTTTTAAGGCTTAATTAATAAATCTATGAAAACAAAATTGAAGTATGTAGTCAATTATATATAAGGTTTCAACATATATATTTTTGAAATGAAAGGATTCAATTTTCAAAGGACATTGGTTAGAATTTTTCGACCTGAAAAATGAAAACAAAAAATTGTTTTCACATCTAGAGATTACCCACTTTCGTTTGTTACCCATGTTGAAATATTTAAATAAATTTTTAGAAATTTGTATATCCTTAAAAATTTTAAGTCCTTTAGAAAGGAGAAAAGATTAGAAAATGAAAAACTTGTTTAAGCCTTCTTGCTAGACACGCCGTATTAAGTAACTCGGGAGTTTCATTATTGGGGTGACTCTGTAGCCTTAGTCTATGAGCTTCAGCATTACTCCTTATTTCTTCATTTATGGTGATATTTTTAAGTCACGATGAATGTCGGCATTTCTAACGTACCATTGGGCATTAACAATATTCCTTAAAACTTTATTTTGAAATTTTTATATTTGTTGTATGATGGAATTTTTTGCACAACCCCAGACTTGGATTCCATAGGTCCAGACTGGTTTGTTGTGTATAGAGAGTTTGGAGTTTCTACCTATAAGCCAACTCATTTTTCTAGTTCATTTTTTTTCTTTTTGACGCGTTCCTTCGAATAAAGTTTTGCATCTAACGTCATATCAAGATATTTTTGTTTTTGTTTGTTTTTACTGACACCACACAGCCACCTATGTTGTGCTGCATCAATTTTCTTTTTATTTATTAAAATATCTTCCATATAATCGAATAAAATGCATACGATACGTACGATTCAAAATAACGGGTGATTTTTTAAGAGCTTGATAACTTTTTTTTAAAAAAAAACGCATAAAATTTGCAAAATCTCATCGGTTCTTTATTTGAAACGTTAGATTGGTCCATGACATTTACTTTTTGAAGATAATTTCATTTAAATGTTGACCGCGGCTGCGTCTTAGGTGGTCCATTCGGAAAGTCCAATTTTGGGCAACTTTTTCGAGCATTTCGGCCGGAATAGCCCGAATTTCTTCGGAAATGTTGTCTTCCAAAGCTGGAATAGTTGCTGGCTTATTTCTGTAGACTTTAGACTTGACGTAGCCCCACAAAAAATAGTCTAAAGGCGTCAAATCGCATGATCTTGGTGGCCAACTTACCGGTCCATTTCTTGAGATGAATTGTTCTCCGAAGTTTTCCCTCAAAATGGCCATAGAATCGCGAGCTGTGTGGCATGTAGCGCCATCTTGTTGAAACCACATGTCAACCAAGTTCAGTTCTTCCATTTTTGGCAACAAAAAGTTTGTTAGCATCGAACGATAGCGATCGCCATTCACCGTAACGTTGCGTCCAACAGCATCTTTGAAAAAATACGGTCCAATGATTCCACCAGCGTACAAACCACACCAAACAGTGCATTTTTCGGGATGCATGGGCAGTTCTTGAACGGCTTCTGGTTGCTCTTCACTCCAAATACGGCAATTTTGCTTATTTACGAAGCCATTCAACCAGAAATGAGCCTCATCGCTGAACAAAATTTGTCGATAAAAAAGCGGATTTTCTGCCAACTTTTCTAGGGCCCATTCACTGAAAATTAGACGTTGTGGCAGATCGTTCGGCTTCAGTTCTTGCACGAGCTGTATTTTATACGGTTTTACACCAAGATCTTTGCGTAAAATCTTCCATGTGGTCGAATAACACAAACCCAATTGCTGCGAACGGCGACGAATCGACATTTCACGGTCTTCAGTAACACTCTCAGAAACAGACGCAATATTCTCTTCTGTACGCACTGTACGCATTCGTGTGGTTGGTTTAATGTCCAATAAAGTAAACTGAGTGCGAAACTTGGTCACAATCGCATTAATTGTTTGCTCACTTGGTCGATTATGTAGACCATAAATCGGACGTAAAGCGCGAAACACATTTCGAACCGAACACTGATTTTGGTAATAAAATTCAATGATTTGCAAGCGTTGCTCGTTAGTAAGTCTATTCATGATGAAATGTCAAAGCATACTGAGCATCTTTCTCTTTGACACCATGTCTGAAATCCCACGTGATCTGTCAAATACTAATGCATGAAAATCCTAACCTCAAAAAAATCACCCGTTACAAATTTAAGACAATTAAAAAAAAAAAAAAAATTATAATTATATTTATAAGTGCTGTTATTTTGCAGAGTTTACAAATGGAACTTGTATGTTGTCAATAACAAGTGGTACGTAATTTTTTGGTTTTTTTGTGAATTTAATGTGTGATGATTTAGAACTATTTAATTTAATGCCCCATCTTTCTATCCACAGTTGAACCTCATCGCTGTCTGTAGTTGTTCGGATGCAATTAAGTTGTTCCGTACTGTTGATAATATGACACTATCATCAGGAAAAGTACCGACCACACAATTACTACTTACTGGCATATCATAAGTAGATAAAAGGTACAAAATATGGCCCAGAATACTAACCTGTGGTATACCAGATTCAATAGGGTGAAGACTGGAATACTCATATTCACGCTTTACTCGAAAGTATCTATTCTCAAATATGATTCCAGCAGTTTACTAGATATCAACATATCTAGCTTGTAAATTAGTCCATCATGCCAAACACAATCGAATGCTTTTGCAGCATCTAAGAATACGGCGGAACATACCTCCTTCTTTTCTAGAGAGATTTCTATGGAATGGGTTATTCTATGTATTTGTTCTATTGTCGAGAAAATTAAAAACAGAGAACGCAGTTTTACTATACACGATCTCTGCTTTCATGTTTTTATACTCTTGTTCAATTCCAATAAGTACTGTCGCACGCCGCACCGTGGACCATATTTTGAGAAGGCGGCCAACAATCATTTTTTTATGGTTACCGATTTTAAAATTATGTTATTCATTTGAAAGTAAATACCAGTGAACCTCGGGAGCCAAAAAATTGCGACTCTATTTTAACTATATCACAGCGCACAGGGTCTTCGAAAATGGACTTTCTCAGTATTTTGCTGAAATTTAAAATTTCTTTGTAAATTTTAATTTTTAAATGACTGCAACTTTTTTTGTTTTAAAGGATTTTGAAATATAATAAATTTTGTATAATTTTGTAACTTCTAAGCTATTAATGTTAGAAATATAAAGTCACTGAGTCGTTCAAAAATTTAAAAAAAAAAATTAAAAAAGGTCAAAATTCCCGAAATTCTCCTGCTTAATGCATCAAAAGCCATCAAAAATAATCTTATACTCTTCTGTAGTCCGTACCCTCCCATGGACTCCTATACCCCATTGTATACCCGCCAATTTCCTCCCGTTTGCACCAGAACAATTTTTCTGACCCAAGGTCAGATATTTTGTGCCAAATTTATGAATATAAAAGTTTTCCACTATGTGGTTAGGGTATAATGAGTTTTGCCTGATGTTTGTAACTACCAAAAATATTGGACAGATACCCATCTTTTATTATACGGATCGACTCAAAATCACTTTCTGAGTCGATTTAACGTCCGTCCGTCCATGTATTATGAATACAAAAGTTGGTCTACCAGTGTATTTTTTTGCGTGAGTTTATTTGTTTTTTATACTTACAGAAAAGGGAAACGGTAGAGTTGACACGAGTTGTTATATACTTATAAAAAAGGTTGAGACATAATGCGCTTAATTGTTAAATTATATTAATGGGTAAAATCTTTTTTAATTTGATAGGTACATTTACATAGGTATTTTTCAAAAACATTAATAGTCGGAACTTGAGTTATATAGTTTAAATACCTGACGAAATGGGAAAAAATTAAAATGACAGGTATATGGTAAAAACACTATTGCGAGACACCCTTTTAAGATATGAGCAGGTATGCTTCACCATTTAAAAGCGGTTAGGGTCTGGGTTTTTTATGCTTCAGATCCAGAAACTGCAGCATCTATCACAGGTGTGGATCATGAATTAATAAAACGATTCAAAATCATTCTAGCATGCATCAGAAAGATAAATGCAAAAAAATTTGGAGAGTACGCCAATAAAACAGTTATACTTTATAACGAAAAATACTCTTGGAGGTATATGCTATCCACAGTTCATAAAATTTTGTACCATGGGGTACAAATAATTCAAAACAATATGCTACCAATAGGAGATCTATCTGAAGAAGCGCAAGAAATAAAGGAGCAAAGATTACAGATTCCTTCGCCAGCACAACACAAGACAAATTTCCAGATGTTGCACTAATGAACACCTTATCACTAATTTGTTTTGCCCTTCAGATCCATATGTGTCCAAAATTCGACAAAAATGGAAAACTACCTCTATTGAATTTGACGAAGAAGCTAAACAACTTCTAGAAAATCAAAATCAGGGCTATTTAGAAGAAATATTTACAAAAATTGTTTGATTTAAAGTAGTTTTTCAATACACTAACAATAAGTTATACTCTTTTTTTACTTAGATAACAATTTTTCTTGATTTAAAAATGTATGCATTTTATATATTTTATACAATAAAAATTGATATAGAAATATTTAAAAAGACAATAAAAAAAATGTTTAACTAAAGTAAAATCATACGACTTTTTCATTGAAACTTCTCTATCTTGAACCAATATCAGGTATTTGGCCCTTGGGAACATTAGGACTAAAAAGTTTACGGGGGCCAAAGTTTGGCATTTTCTGACTTCTTAAAAAAGTATTAGTTGTAAAATTAACTGAAAAAAATAAGACATTATATTAAAAAAAACCCTTTTTTAACCTTTTAACACTTCACTTTTGTACTAAAATTCAACTAAAAATGAAAATGTATTTTAAACCCTCCATACATTTTTTTTATTATCCGTCGATATTTACGTTGTATAGCAAAAATTAAAGGCTAAAGTCCCACTTACCAAACAAAAAATAAAGAGACCGCTAGTCAAAATTCTAATCCAATCAAAAGTTATGAATTTTTGACTGCCTTCTCGTGAAATAGTCCACTGTGTGTCGTCAGCATACATTTGAACATTGCAGTATTGTAATTGATTCGGAAGATCATTGGCATAAGCTGAGTAAAGCAATGGCCCTAAGATAGAACCTTGTGGTACACCTCTTTTTAGTTCGATCCTACTAGACATTTGATTACCACAGAAAACCTATTGGGATATTTCTGTTAAGTATGAATACATTTAGTGGCTGTAGAAGACATATTAAATATTTTGTTCAACTTTAATGTTAGGATTTCCGTGGTGACGGTATCAAATGCCTTAGAATGAACCAAAATAATTAACAAGACAACTTTGCCATCATCAATTTGTTATCTTATATATTCTGTAACATCAATCAAAGTAGATACACAACTGTGTTGCGGACGAAAACCAGATTGTCTGGGAGTAAGCAAGTTGTTGTGCATCAAGTATTTTAGACAGAAAGGGCATTATACAGGGTGCGGCTAAAGTTACTATATGATGTAAAACAATTGTAACTTCTTTGCTTGCGAGTATTTAACTTTTTCTTTTTTCCTATTTCAGAAATTAAACTTGGGAGAATATTTAAAAATGGAACGCTATACAATTGCGCAAAGAACTAAGATTGTTTTTCTATTCATTGAAAATCATCGTTCGATAATTAATACTCAACGTGCATACAGAAGATTTTATGGTGTAAGAACTGCTCCAACGGGTCCAACCATTCGTTCGTTGGTGAATAATTTTGCTGAATATGGGACTGTCGGATATTCAAGACGTACGGGCAGACCTCGAACTGGCAGATCGGCCGAAAATATTGATGCTGTGCGACAGAGCGTCGAAGAAAATCCGCAGACATCAACGAGAAGACGATCTTCCCAGTTGCAGCTTTCTGACCGCACTCTTCGGCGAATTTTAAAACACGATTTGCACCTCTTCCCTTACAAAATCCAAGTAGTCCAAAAACGAAATCCTGAGGACTTCGTATTGCGCAACGATGGACTTATTAAGACAACAATTTCCAAATCGGATAATTTCTAAAAACGGCGATTTGAGATGGCCACCACGATCGCCAGATTTGACTGCACCGGATTTTTTCTTGTGGGGCTATCTCAAAGACAAAGTTTATGTGAATAAGCCCCAAACCTTGCAGCAACTAAAGGACAACATTCAAGAAGAAATTGATCGTATACCACAAGAAACACTCAACAAAGTTATGGAAAATGCCATAAAAAGAGCACATTTTTGCGTTAGAGAAAACGGTTCTCATTTAACTGATATTATTTTTCATAATTAATGTAAAAAAATAACATAAAATAAACTTTCTTTTTATCAAAAATTTTTTTGTTTTTTTCATTCCATTCAATAGTTATTTAAAAAACAAATCTTATAGTTACTTTAGCCGCACCCTGTAGCTATTGGACGAAATTCGTTTTGCGTTTTGAGTATAGGGGCTATTTTAGCGTGTTTCCACAGAGTGGGATACGTCGATTTTATTGAATTAAACATGTTAGTAACAAATGGTAAGATAGTAGGGAACACAATTTTCATGAATCTTGGATGAACAGTGTTCATTGTTCATTGAACACCATCACAGCTAGTCGCATACTTTGATACTTTGAAAGCTTTGATATATGTCAGTTACAGTAAAGCAACTAAAGTGAAATTGGTTTTGATCGTTTGAACTAGCATGGTAACTCTGTAAATTTTTAATTTAATTCCTCAACATTTATATTTACAGTACCATCTCTGGTTTTCACTCCATCTTGCCTTGCTATCTAATCAATTTCAAAATTTGTTGTTATAATATAGGCAATCGAAATGCAGACTGTAGTTCGAGGGGTTTTAAATCTCTTCCAATTTGTATAAGCAATATTACGTTTTTCTGATCTTTGACATCATTTTTTAAAAAACTTGACGTTGTAGACATATTTGGAAGACATATCGCTCATTTCGTGCAAGACCGTCACAACTCAAAATTTGAAACTTTACAGGAGAGCCTTTTTAAGATTGCAACCTATTATTTCTCACAAAATTGCTAATAAGGAATTTAAGTGTGTACAGAAATATAAAGTTTAATATGTTTAAAATCCATTTACCGAGTCTCCTGTATTGGAAGAACGGTACATTTTTGTATAGACACGGTTTTGTAATTCGATATTTGATTTGTGACACTATTGCTGTAAACCTGTAACATTAATTAAAGTCATAAGTGAAAATGTGACTATATTGTTAAAAAATATTGTTTATTGATTGAATTCATACACAACTTTATTGTATTGTCTAAAATATTGGAAAACAAAAATTAAATCAAAATGTTTTCTTAAAACATAATATTCAGATTAAATGTATTGAATAGATACAAAAATATGTAATTGTTTTTAAAATATGTACTGGAAAATTAATTTCAATTCAGCGTACAACATATAAAAGTTAATTCTAGATAATATTTAGGTATAAGACACTTACGTACACACAGAAAACAGATTCATTGTGGCTACCGAATTTATTACCAACCGAATTGCGATTATGCTAATAACCGATTTTCGGGTTCACCATGATTACAGTTCCATTGCCTTAACAGTAAATATTTTATAATAATAGAAAATTTGCAAATGATATTAAATTTCTGTTGAGACAATCAAAAATATGGTTGTTCCTCTTAAGACCAATTCGGTTGGCAAATATTTTTTCTGTGTGTATTAATTCCATGAGATCATTCTTTTTTCGTTCTGATATGCCAGGCTTAGCAGAAAATGCATGTAAAAAATTTATTTGTTTATAACTAATTTTGGTTTTTAATATTATAACATTTTCAAAATTTTCGTTTGAGTAACTGGTTTTGTAGAATAACATATTAAGAGCTTCTTTGCTAACTTTCAAAACTTTTATGTTATTTATTTACAAATTTAATAAGGAAAAGGTAAATTTTCAGAATTTTTGAAAAAATTTACAAAGGAGAGGTAAATATTTAAGAAAATTTACTAAGGAAAAGGTAAATTTTTAAGAAAATTTACTAAGGAAAAGGTTAGTTTTCAGAGTTTTTTTTAGAAAATTTACTAAGGAAAGGTAAATTTTTAAGAAAATTTACTAAGGAGAGGTAAATTTTGAAGAAAATTTACTAAGGAAAAGGTAAATTTTTAAAAAAATTTACTAAGGAGAGGTAAATTTTGAAGAAAATTTACTAAGGAAAGTTAAATTTTTAAGAAAATTTACTAAGGAGGGGTAAATTTTTAAGGAAATTTACTAAGGAAAAGGTAAATTTTCAGAATTTTTGAGAAAATATACTACGGAAAGGTTAATTTTTAAGAAAATTTACTAAGGAAAGGTAAATTTTTGGAATTTTTAAGAAAATTTACGAAGGAAAGGTAAATTTTTAAGAAAATTTGTAAATAACATACATTTAACTTAGATTTATAGTAGAAAACAGAGACATCGCCTTTTGGGAGCTGCAAAACCGCTTGCATATCATAAACAGCTACAATTATGTCCGGTGGACTGGCATCAGAAGATTTTTCAATTCTTGACAGTTCCTTTTCTGAAATATGCTCTTCGTATTTTTTTTCTAATTCTGTTTTCTTCTCTTGTTCTGCATTTTCATAAGCAAAACAAAGTTCACACTGGTCCTTCTTTGGTATAAAAAAAGAAATGTTGAATTCTGATTTAAAAATGCGATAAAACTGTGCGTAATTGCCATATTCTACATTATTTTCTCGGCATAGATTAATATAATCTTTGTGAAGGTTCGCAAGAGTTTTGCTTCCATCAATGAAAACTTTTGTGGTATTTGCTCGTGTGTAATGACTTTCGATCTTGGGTATAGATTCAATGCACGATTTAATCACATCTCTTATTTCTGGTTTTACTTTAATATGTTTCCATGTTTACCACGTTGATCGTCTTCCATGATAATATTGGCAACTTTATTCTTCTTTTCTATAACTGTTCTAATATTACGACTGTTGATATCTAATGTGTTCATAAAGAACAGCTTGCAAACTTGTATTGACTCTTCATCATTTTTCAAGAAATAGTTCATATTTTTTTGTCTTGCTGGACGAATTGCTCCCTCTCGGACATATCGATATCGTGGCTCGTTTACAGTCATACAATTCAATATAAATTGCCGCTGCTTTTCAATATTAGACAACGACCAGTATGTGGAAAAAATGTCTAAGCGTCTACTTCACTAAATTTGTTAAAGCATTTTAACCTACATTTTTATGTACAAGGGACTTTTACACATCTTTTAGATCGTATTTTTTTTTAATTTTGTTCCATATTTCATACTGTTTGCCAGAATTTCGAAGTTTTTGTTTAATACTGCGACTCCATTTTTCAGGATTGCGTTGGCGTTTTTTCCTCTCTGAGGCGACTTGGTAGTTGTTGTGATTTCATTATTTGCGATTACATTTTGAGTACTTACATCACTTTCCAAAGAAACGTCTTCAGGTTGATTATAGTCGAGATCAAGATGAGAGTCGTCTGACCCGAAATCATGAAAGCTACTGGAATCATTTGAGCTAATAGATGGTCTGCGTTGCCCGTCCATGACTGACATTTACGACCTGTTCGATCACTTGCCTTTTAGATATTCAAATAAGCAAAATAAACGTATTTTCAGATGAGTGGCTATTGCAGCTAAAATCTGCAAATTATAACTTCAATTAATTTTTAAAATTACCCAGTAATTTTTTAAAATACGTACTCTGTATTTTTTTATCGCTTAAAATTATGCAAAATATCGAGCGTTGACTTCCGATTCTTGTAAATTCAATATGATCGCAATGGATTAAATTATTACAAATTAGTCGACTTGTCTTATCGAAAGTAATTCAGAAAAGAATTAAATAAAATGTCATCAAAGCTCCACAGTCATGTAATTGGCACAATTGTATAGAATGGTACTAATTTTACATAGTGGTGCTGATAAAGCAATACACTGTAACACGACCTGTGGAATAAATCAAAACGTATTTAACTATACGGAATGTGAGTAAAAATTATTTGCTATAACGACATAACCAACAATGTGACCTAATTTTATAACAACCAATTTATATATTTCTGGCAATAACGATTCATTTGAAGTTAATTCAAATCGGTACCAGCAATTGAATTCATAAGATTAATTGTAATACCGTCATAACCTAAAATAATATCTAGTTTAACAAAATAGTTAACTACAAGAACGTTACATTTTTTTTAAAGGAAATGTTTAAATGCAAATGTTCTTGATAAATAAATACAAATATCCAATTCAATAAAGTCACATTTAGATTTGATGCACTCTAACAACAAAGTATTTCCACATTTTTTACCTTCTCTTTCACTAAAATACAGTTATAAAATCAAATGTTTCTTTTTTGCTACAAAGAAAACCACATGTACAAGAGGAATGCCAAACACAAACTGAAATATGACCTTGTTGATGTTAATTGGTCAAGTTTGTTACGAGAGGTCATAGCGTCACAAGCATCTGTATTACCGTTATTTTTTCAATAATTCTCTCCGTTCTTAGATCGTTTTGTAGAGATTTAAGGGAAGAACATTTCTGCATTACTAACTCGAAAATGCCAAATTTTGAGTTGTGACGGTCTTGCACGAAATGAGCGATATGTTCTTTAGAATAAATTTAGAAAAATAAAGAAAGTAAAAAAATATAATTAATAATAAAGTATAATGTGGAGAAATATGAACAAGTTTACAAGGAACTTCCAGACCTTTTACCACCTATTGAAAGTCATAGTTTTAGGTGTATAAGTGACATAATGAAACATTTCTTAGGCAATAGAAAATGTTCACCGAAATGTTCACCGAACTCGCCTCTCAATAAGTCCATTGTTGCGCGTGCTGTGTGGCATGTGGGACCGTCTTGTTGAATCCACATGTCATGCAAGTCAAGCTCCTGCATTTTGCACCAGCCCATAACACTGGCCGATACAGCTGCGATATTTTCTTCAGTTCGTACTCTACGTAAGTGTTGGTGGTTTAATGTCCAACAATGTAAATTTGGTGCGAAATTTAGTCACAATAGCCCGAATAGTCGCTTCAGTGGGTCGATTAAACTGACCATAAAATGGAAGAAGCGCGCGATGAACTTTCTTAACAGAGCACGCATTTTGATAATAAAATTCAATAACTTGCAAGCGTTGTTCGTTTGTAAGACGATTCATGGTTAAATTATAGACCAAACTGAAGATGTTTGACAATGAAACAAAACACGAAACGTGCGTCAGCTGTTTAAACCAGTGTTGCCAAAAAGATAATGGCTAAAAAATCTCCCTTTACAAGCCCGATAATTTGAAGTATATGGTAAAGTATACTACATAAGTTTTCAACATATATTTTTTGAAAAAAAAAAAAAACAATTTTTTTTTAAATCTCAAGGATATCAAAGGATAAAATTTTCAAAGGGCATTATTTACAATTTTTCTTCCTGAAAAATGAAGACAGAAGCTTGTTCTCTTTCTTTGATACCCATATTGACATAAACAAGTCCAATAAGTACTGTCGCACTGTGTAATCAAACGAAAATAAAAATAGATAACTCTTGAGTTTGAAAAAGTTCATATATACACAATAATTGATAATGTTCTCTAAGAAAATAGTTTTTGATTTCCAGTGGACATACTTAATTCAAATCAGCGTCATTAATAAAAATTGTGGCGCAAATAATTGTTGCAAGCTAAAAACTTTCTATCCTCAATTAAATATTTTCTTCTCCTCATCTTTAAAAATGATTTACTAGGTCTTTTACCCGGAAAGCGTAATAAAATATCTATTCCCATTAAACGGTATTTTACAACTATTAAGTCGAAACTTACCTCGAATGTTGTAAAAACAATTTTCTCTATCGAACCAAAGTAACGTTCCCAGAGCACTTGAGTTTGTTGGCGTAAAGAGAAGATGCGTTCGTCTGTTATTGACCGGACAACTTCAGGAACCTATAAATATACATATATATATTTTATCACTTTATATATTTAATTATTTATTTAAAACACTCAAACGTTATTATCAAATATACTAAAAAATATATCATTGTATTCACTACTACTTTGAGAAAAAACCAATATGAAAAGATAATTTCTTACATAACCACAAAAAGCTTGGTCTATATCTATTATATTAATAGGCTAGGCGATTTCTTGTGACTGATGTTTTGTTCAACCGTTTTATCTCGATTTTGACCAAACGTATACTATTTAAAAGGTATTTCTTTTCAGCCGATTTGCAGATTTAATTTTTTTTCCTTTATTTTGAGTAAATTGCATTTAATGTTGCTACTAACACGTACATAAAATTATACAATGCTATGTGTGTGTTTAATAAATTTGTTCATGTGTTTGTAATAAAAATGAGTTTGTTTTTTTTGTGCTGATTTGTGAATTAGCTATAATTGATTAGCATACTTTTAGGGTCTTTATTTAATGAAAAAATAAAATTTCCTACAATTTGCGCTCGAATTTCGACGGTTTATTTAAAATTCCAACACACAGGGAGTATAGATTTGCTGCCGAATTTATTACCAACCGTATTAATTGTTCGCTGTATTTGAAAAACTTGGTAATCAGAGCCTAACTTTTGCCCTCGCATTCGAATTTTTATTTTTCAAGTCCGAATTTCGATAGTTGTAATAATAAGCATAAACCCTATTCCCTGTGTATGCTAATTTATAATTCTGCTATCATATTAGAAGTCTTAATCATATTAAAGTTTTAATGAGATTTGTAATATTTGAGATTATTACCATATTTTTTATTTTCCATTAAATGGAAGTGTCGGAAGCAGCATAGCACTTGAGCTTCGTGTAAAATACACCCAACGACATTATAAAACTTTCTATCTTTAATAATTCTTAATTTAGATAAATTATCTTCAATAATTTATTAATGACTTGAAAATTATTAAACATAAGATATCATCACAGAAAATTCATGTTTTTGTCGAGCTTCTTATTGTCGTCCAATACGTTTTTGCACAATCCAATGCAATATATTCCGTTGGGCACTTAATATTGCATAAAGGGTTTTTTTGATATATAAAATAACACATTCAGCTCAACGTAATTAACTCAATATCATCTTAATAGACTGTGACTAAATAATGTAGTGCCACACACCCACACTATTATACATATTAAATAGAATGAAATTCTATGCACATTGAACGAATATGTGGAACCTAACGAAAACTTTGCATTGACAACTCGTTATAATTTGCATTACATGATAATGTATATCACCTATCTTTTGGTTTACTTGATAATCAGAGCACATAATAAGTAATAAAAATGTACACTTAACGTGTATTTATATTTCATATTTTATAATTTACATATACTTTATATTTTATATATTATATTTTATATTTTAAATTTTATATTTTTTAATTTATAATTTATATTTTATATTTTATTTTTTATATTTTATATTTTATTTTTTATTTTTTATATTTTATATTTTATATTTTAAATTTTATATTTTATATTTTATATTTTATATTTTATATATTATATTTTATATTTCATATTTTATATTTTATTTTATATTTTATATTTTATATTTTATATTTTATATTGTATATTTTATATTTTATATTTCATATTTTATATTTTATATTTTATATTTTATTTTTATATTTTATATTTTATATTTTATATTTTATATTTTATATTTTATATTTTATAATTTATATTTTATATTTTATATCTTATATTTTATATTTTATATTTTATATTTTATATTTTATATTTTATATTTTATATTTTATATTTTATATTTTATATTTTATATTTTATATTTTATATTTTATATTTTATATTTTATATTTTATATTTTATATTTTATATTTTATATTTTATATTTTATATTTTATATTTTATATTTTATATTTTATATTTTATATTTTATATTTTATATTTTATATTTTATATTTTATATTTTATATTTTATATTTTATATTTTATATTTTATATTTTATATTTTATATTTTATATTTTATATTTTATATTTTATATTTTATATTTTATATTTTATATTTTATATTTTATATTTTATATTTTATATTTTATATTTTATATTTTATATTTTATATTTTATATTTTATATTTTATATTTTATATTTTATATTTTATATTTTATATTTTATATTTTATATTTTATATTTTATATTTTATATTTTATATTTTATATTTTATATTTTATATTTTATATTTTATATTTTATATTTTATATTTTATATTTTATATTTTATATTTTATATTTTATATTTTATATTTTATATTTTATATTTTATATTTTATATTTTATATTTTATATTTTATATTTTATATTTTATATTTTATATTTTATATTTTATATTTTATATTTTATATTTTATATTTTATATTTTATATTTTATATTTTATATTTTATATTTTATATTTTATATTTTATATTTTATATTTTATATTTTATATTTTATATTTTATATTTTATATTTTATATTTTATATTTTATATTTTATATTTTATATTTTATATTTTATATTTTATATTTTATATTTTATATTTTATATTTTATATTTTATATTTTATATTTTATATTTTATATTTTATATTTTATATTTTATATTTTATATTTTATATTTTATATTTTATATTTTATATTTTATATTTTATATTTTATATTTTATATTTTATATTTTATATTTTATATTTTATATTTTATATTTTATATTTTATATTTTATATTTTATATTTTATATTTTATATTTTATATTTTATATTTTATATTTTATATTTTATATTTTATATTTTATATTTTATATTTTATATTTTATATTTTATATTTTATATTTTATATTTTATATTTTATATTTTATATTTTATATTTTATATTTTATATTTTATATTTTATATTTTATATTTTATATTTTATATTTTATATTTTATATTTTATATTTTATATTTTATATTTTATATTTTATATTTTATATTTTATATTTTATATTTTATATTTTATATTTTATATTTTATATTTTATATTTTATATTTTATATTTTATATTTTATATTTTATATTTTATATTTTATATTTTATATTTTATATTTTATATTTTATATTTTATATTTTATATTTTATATTTTATATTTTATATTTTATATTTTATATTTTATATTTTATATTTTATATTTTATATTTTATATTTTATATTTTATATTTTATATTTTATATTTTATATTTTATATTTTATATTTTATATTTTATATTTTATATTTTATATTTTATATTTTATATTTTATATTTTATATTTTATATTTTATATTTTATATTTTATATTTTATATTTTATATTTTATATTTTATATTTTATATTTTATATTTTATATTTTATATTTTATATTTTATATTTTATATTTTATATTTTATATTTTATATTTTATATTTTATATTTTATATTTTATATTTTATATTTTATATTTTATATTTTATATTTTATATTTTATATTTTATATTTTATATTTTATATTTTATATTTTATATTTTATATTTTATATTTTATATTTTATATTTTATATTTTATATTTTATATTTTATATTTTATATTTTATATTTTATATTTTATATTTTATATTTTATATTTTATATTTTATATTTTATATTTTATATTTTATATTTTATATTTTATATTTTATATTTTATATTTTATATTTTATATTTTATATTTTATATTTTATATTTTATATTTTATATTTTATATTTTATATTTTATATTTTATATTTTATATTTTATATTTTATATTTTATATTTTATATTTTATATTTTATATTTTATATTTTATATTTTATATTTTATATTTTATATTTTATATTTTATATTTTATATTTTATATTTTATATTTTATATTTTATATTTTATATTTTATATTTTATATTTTATATTTTATATTTTATATTTTATATTTTATATTTTATATTTTATATTTTATATTTTATATTTTATATTTTATATTTTATATTTTATATTTTATATTTTATATTTTATATTTTATATTTTATATTTTATATTTTATATTTTATATTTTATATTTTATATTTTATATTTTATATTTTATATTTTATATTTTATATTTTATATTTTATATTTTATATTTTATATTTTATATTTTATATTTTATATTTTATATTTTATATTTTATATTTTATATTTTATATTTTATATTTTATATTTTATATTTTATATTTTATATTTTATATTTTATATTTTATATTTTATATTTTATATTTTATATTTTATATTTTATATTTTATATTTTATATTTTATATTTTATATTTTATATTTTATATTTTATATTTTATATTTTATATTTTATATTTTATATTTTATATTTTATATTTTATATTTTATATTTTATATTTTATATTTTATATTTTATATTTTATATTTTATATTTTATATTTTATATTTTATATTTTATATTTTATATTTTATATTTTATATTTTATATTTTATATTTTATATTTTATATTTTATATTTTATATTTTATATTTTATATTTTATATTTTATATTTTATATTTTATATTTTATATTTTATATTTTATATTTTATATTTTATATTTTATATTTTATATTTTATATTTTATATTTTATATTTTATATTTTATATTTTATATTTTATATTTTATATTTTATATTTTATATTTTATATTTTATATTTTATATTTTATATTTTATATTTTATATTTTATATTTTATATTTTATATTTTATATTTTATATTTTATATTTTATATTTTATATTTTATATTTTATATTTTATATTTTATATTTTATATTTTATATTTTATATTTTATATTTTATATTTTATATTTTATATTTTATATTTTATATTTTATATTTTATATTTTATATTTTATATTTTATATTTTATATTTTATATTTTATATTTTATATTTTATATTTTATATTTTATATTTTATATTTTATATTTTATATTTTATATTTTATATTTTATATTTTATATTTTATATTTTATATTTTATATTTTATATTTTATATTTTATATTTTATATTTTATATTTTATATTTTATATTTTATATTTTATATTTTATATTTTATATTTTATATTTTATATTTTATATTTTATATTTTATATTTTATATTTTATATTTTATATTTTATATTTTATATTTTATATTTTATATTTTATATTTTATATTTTATATTTTATATTTTATATTTTATATTTTATATTTTATATTTTATATTTTATATTTTATATTTTATATTTTATATTTTATATTTTATATTTTATATTTTATATTTTATATTTTATATTTTATATTTTATATTTTATATTTTATATTTTATATTTTATATTTTATATTTTATATTTTATATTTTATATTTTATATTTTATATTTTATATTTTATATTTTATATTTTATATTTTATATTTTATATTTTATATTTTATATTTTATATTTTATATTTTATATTTTATATTTTATATTTTATATTTTATATTTTATATTTTATATTTTATATTTTATATTTTATATTTTATATTTTATATTTTATATTTTATATTTTATATTTTATATTTTATATTTTATATTTTATATTTTATATTTTATATTTTATATTTTATATTTTATATTTTATATTTTATATTTTATATTTTATATTTTATATTTTATATTTTATATTTTATATTTTATATTTTATATTTTATATTTTATATTTTATATTTTATATTTTATATTTTATATTTTATATTTTATATTTTATATTTTATATTTTATATTTTATATTTTATATTTTATATTTTATATTTTATATTTTATATTTTATATTTTATATTTTATATTTTATATTTTATATTTTATATTTTATATTTTATATTTTATATTTTATATTTTATATTTTATATTTTATATTTTATATTTTATATTTTATATTTTATATTTTATATTTTATATTTTATATTTTATATTTTATATTTTATATTTTATATTTTATATTTTATATTTTATATTTTATATTTTATATTTTATATTTTATATTTTATATTTTATATTTTATATTTTATATTTTATATTTTATATTTTATATTTTATATTTTATATTTTATATTTTATATTTTATATTTTATATTTTATATTTTATATTTTATATTTTATATTTTATATTTTATATTTTATATTTTATATTTTATATTTTATATTTTATATTTTATATTTTATATTTTATATTTTATATTTTATATTTTATATTTTATATTTTATATTTTATATTTTATATTTTATATTTTATATTTTATATTTTATATTTTATATTTTATATTTTATATTTTATATTTTATATTTTATATTTTATATTTTATATTTTATATTTTATATTTTATATTTTATATTTTATATTTTATATTTTATATTTTATATTTTATATTTTATATTTTATATTTTATATTTTATATTTTATATTTTATATTTTATATTTTATATTTTATATTTTATATTTTATATTTTATATTTTATATTTTATATTTTATATTTTATATTTTATATTTTATATTTTATATTTTATATTTTATATTTTATATTTTATATTTTATATTTTATATTTTATATTTTATATTTTATATTTTATATTTTATATTTTATATTTTATATTTTATATTTTATATTTTATATTTTATATTTTATATTTTATATTTTATATTTTATATTTTATATTTTATATTTTATATTTTATATTTTATATTTTATATTTTATATTTTATATTTTATATTTTATATTTTATATTTTATATTTTATATTTTATATTTTATATTTTATATTTTATATTTTATATTTTATATTTTATATTTTATATTTTATATTTTATATTTTATATTTTATATTTTATATTTTATATTTTATATTTTATATTTTATATTTTATATTTTATATTTTATATTTTATATTTTATATTTTATATTTTATATTTTATATTTTATATTTTATATTTTATATTTTATATTTTATATTTTATATTTTATATTTTATATTTTATATTTTATATTTTATATTTTATATTTTATATTTTATATTTTATATTTTATATTTTATATTTTATATTTTATATTTTATATTTTATATTTTATATTTTATATTTTATATTTTATATTTTATATTTTATATTTTATATTTTATATTTTATATTTTATATTTTATATTTTATATTTTATATTTTATATTTTATATTTTATATTTTATATTTTATATTTTATATTTTATATTTTATATTTTATATTTTATATTTTATATTTTATATTTTATATTTTATATTTTATATTTTATATTTTATATTTTATATTTTATATTTTATATTTTATATTTTATATTTTATATTTTATATTTTATATTTTATATTTTATATTTTATATTTTATATTTTATATTTTATATTTTATATTTTATATTTTATATTTTATATTTTATATTTTATATTTTATATTTTATATTTTATATTTTATATTTTATATTTTATATTTTATATTTTATATTTTATATTTTATATTTTATATTTTATATTTTATATTTTATATTTTATATTTTATATTTTATATTTTATATTTTATATTTTATATTTTATATTTTATATTTTATATTTTATATTTTATATTTTATATTTTATATTTTATATTTTATATTTTATATTTTATATTTTATATTTTATATTTTATATTTTATATTTTATATTTTATATTTTATATTTTATATTTTATATTTTATATTTTATATTTTATATTTTATATTTTATATTTTATATTTTATATTTTATATTTTATATTTTATATTTTATATTTTATATTTTATATTTTATATTTTATATTTTATATTTTATATTTTATATTTTATATTTTATATTTTATATTTTATATTTTATATTTTATATTTTATATTTTATATTTTATATTTTATATTTTATATTTTATATTTTATATTTTATATTTTATATTTTATATTTTATATTTTATATTTTATATTTTATATTTTATATTTTATATTTTATATTTTATATTTTATATTTTATATTTTATATTTTATATTTTATATTTTATATTTTATATTTTATATTTTATATTTTATATTTTATATTTTATATTTTATATTTTATATTTTATATTTTATATTTTATATTTTATATTTTATATTTTATATTTTATATTTTATATTTTATATTTTATATTTTATATTTTATATTTTATATTTTATATTTTATATTTTATATTTTATATTTTATATTTTATATTTTATATTTTATATTTTATATTTTATATTTTATATTTTATATTTTATATTTTATATTTTATATTTTATATTTTATATTTTATATTTTATATTTTATATTTTATATTTTATATTTTATATTTTATATTTTATATTTTATATTTTATATTTTATATTTTATATTTTATATTTTATATTTTATATTTTATATTTTATATTTTATATTTTATATTTTATATTTTATATTTTATATTTTATATTTTATATTTTATATTTTATATTTTATATTTTATATTTTATATTTTATATTTTATATTTTATATTTTATATTTTATATTTTATATTTTATATTTTATATTTTATATTTTATATTTTATATTTTATATTTTATATTTTATATTTTATATTTTATATTTTATATTTTATATTTTATATTTTATATTTTATATTTTATATTTTATATTTTATATTTTATATTTTTATATTTTATATTTTATATTTTATATTTTATATTTTATATTTTATATTTTATATTTTATATTTTATATTTTATATTTTATATTTTATATTTTATATTTTATATTTTATATTTTATATTTTATATTTTATATTTTTATATTTTATATTTTATATTTTATATTTTATATTTTATATTTTATATTTTATATTTTATATTTTATATTTTATATTTTATATTTTATATTTATATTTTATATTTTATATTTTATATTTTATATTTTATATTTTATATTTTATATTTTATATTTTATATTTTATATTTTATATTTTATATTTTATATTTTATATTTTATATTTTATATTTTATATTTTATATTTTATATTTTATATTTTATATTTTATATTTTATATTTTATATTTTATATTTTATATTTTATATTTTATATTTTATATTTTATATTTTATATTTTATATTTTATATTTTATATTTTATATTTTATATTTTATATTTTATATTTTATATTTTATATTTTATATTTTATATTTTATATTTTATATTTTATATTTTATATTTTATATTTTATATTTTATATTTTATATTTTATATTTATATTTTATATTTTATATTTTATATTTTATATTTTATATTTTATATTTTATATTTTATATTTTATATTTTATATTTTATATTTTATATTTTATATTTTATATTTTATATTTTATATTTTATATTTTATATTTATATTTTATATTTTATATTTTATATTTTATATTTTATATTTTATATTTTATATTTTATATTTTATATTTTATATTTTATATTTTATATTTTATATTTTATATTTTATATTTTATATTTTATATTTTATATTTTATATTTTATATTTTATATTTTATATTTTATATTTTATATTTTATATTTTATATTTTATATTTTATATTTTATATTTTATATTTTATATTTTATATTTTATATTTTATATTTTATATTTTATATTTTATATTTTATATTTTATATTTTATATTTTATATTTTATATTTTATATTTTATATTTTATATTTTATATTTTATATTTTATATTTTATATTTTATATTTTATATTTTATATTTTATATTTTATATTTTATATTTTATATTTTATATTTTATATTTTATATTTTATATTTTATATTTTATATTTTATATTTTATATTTTATATTTTATATTTTATATTTTATATTTTATATTTTATATTTTATATTTTATATTTTATATTTTATATTTTATATTTTATATTTTATATTTTATATTTTATATTTTATATTTTATATTTTATATTTTATATTTTATATTTTATATTTTATATTTTATATTTTATATTTTATATTTTATATTTTATATTTTATATTTTATATTTTATATTTTATATTTTATATTTTATATTTTATATTTTATATTTTATATTTTATATTTTATATTTTATATTTTATATTTTATATTTTATATTTTATATTTTATATTTTATATTTTATATTTTATATTTTATATTTTATATTTTATATTTTATATTTTATATTTTATATTTTATATTTTATATTTTATATTTATATTTTATATTTTATATTTTATATTTTATATTTTATATTTTATATTTTATATTTATATTTTATATTTTATATTTATATTTTATATTTTATATTTTATATTTTATATTTTATATTTTATATTTATTTTATATTTTATATTTTATATTTTATATTTATATTTATATTTTATATTTTATATTTTATATTTTATATTTTATATTTTATATTTTTATATTTTATATTTTATATTTTATATTTTATATTTTATATTTTATATTTTATATTTTATATTTTATATTTTATATTTTATATTTTATATTTTATATTTTATATTTTATATTTTATATTTTATATTTTATATTTTATATTTTATATTTTATATTTTATATTTTATATTTTATATTTTATATTTTATATTTTATATTTTATATTTTATATTTATATTTTATATTTTATATTTTATATTTTATATTTTATATTTTATATTTTATATTTTATATTTTATATTTTATATTTATATTTTATATTTTATATTTTATATTTTATATTTTATATTTTATATTTTATATTTTTATATTTTATATTTTATATTTATATTTTATATTTTATATTTTATATTTTATATTTTATATTTTATATTTTATATTTTATATTTTATATTTTATATTTTATATTTTATATTTTATATTTTATATTTTATATTTTATATTTTATATTTTATATTTTATATTTTATATTTTATATTTTATATTTTATATTTTATATTTTATATTTTATATTTTATATTTTATATTTTATATTTTATATTTTATATTTTATATTTTATATTTTATATTTTATATTTTATATTTTATATTTTATATTTTATATTTTATATTTATATTTTATATTTTATATTTTATATTTTATTTTATATTTTATATTTTATATTTTATATTTTATATTTTATATTTTATATTTTATATTTTATATTTTATATTTTATATTTTATATTTTATATTTTATATTTTATATTTTATATTTTATATTTTATATTTTATATTTTATATTTTATATTTTATATTTTATATTTTATATTTTATATTTATATTTTATATTTTATATTTTATATTTTATATTTTATATTTTATATTTTATATTTTATATTTTATATTTTATATTTTATATTTTATATTTTATATTTTATATTTTATATTTTATATTTTATATTTTATATTTTATATTTTATATTTTACATTTTATATTTTATATTTTATATTTTATATTTTATATTTTATATTTTATATTTTATATTTTATATTTTATATTTTATATTTTATATTTTATATTTTATATTTTATATTTTATATTTTATATTTTATATTTTATTTATATTTTATATTTTTATATTTATATTTTATATTTTATATTTTATATTTTATATTTTATATTTTATATTTTATATTTTATATTTTATATTTTATATTATATATATTATATTTTATATTATATATTTTATATTTTATATTTTATATTTTATATTTTATATTTTATATTTTATATTTTATATTTTATATTTTATATTTTATATTTTATATTTTATATTTTATATTTTATATTTTATATTTATATTTTATATTTTATATTTTATATTTTATATTTTATATTTTATATTTTATATTTTATATTTTATTTATTTTATATTTTATATTTTATATTTTATATTTTATATTTTATATTTTATATTTTATATTTTATATTTTATATTTTATATTTTATATTTTATATTTTATATTTTATATTTTATATTTTATATTTTATATTTTATATTATATATATTATATTTTATATTTTATATTTTCTATTTTATATTTTATACTTTATATTTTATATTTTATATTTTATATTTTATATTTTATATTTTATATTTTATATTTTATATTTTATATTTTATATTTTATATTTTATATTTTATATTTTATATTTTATATTTTATATTTTAAATTTTATATTTTATATTTTATATTTTATATTTTATATTTTATATTTTATATTTTATATTTTTTATTTTTTATTTTATATTTTATATTTTATATTTTATATTTTATATTTTATATTTCATATTTTATATTTTATATTTTATATTTTATATTTTATATTTTATATTTTATATTTTATATTTTATATTTTATATTTTATATTTTATATTTTATATTTTGTATGTTATATTTTATATTTTATATTTTATAATTTATATTTTATATTTTATATTTTATATTTTATATTTTATATTTTATATTTTATATTTTATATTTTATATTTAATATTTAATATTTAATATTTAATATTTTATATTTATATTTTATATTTTATATTTTATATTTTATATTTTATATTTTATATTTAATATTTTATATTTTATATTTTATATTTTATATTTTATATTTTATATTTTATATTTTATATTTTATATTTTATATTTTATATTTTATATTTTATATTTTATATTTTATATTTTATATTATATATATTATATTTTTATATTATATATTTTATATTTTATATTTTATATTTTATATTTTATATTTTATATTTTATATTTTATATTTTATATTTTATATTTTATATTTTATATTTTATATTTTATATTTTATATTTTATATTTTTATATTTTATATTTTATATTTTATATTTTATATTTTATATTTTATATTTTATATTTTATATTTTATATTTTATATTTTATATTTTATATTTTTATATTTTATATTTTATATTTTATATTTTATATTTTATATTTTATATTTTATATTTTATATTTTATATTTTATATTTTATATTTTATATTTATATTTTATATTTTATATTTTATATTTTATATTTTATATTTTATATTTTATATTTTATATTTTATATTTTATATTTTTATTTTATATTTTATATTTTATATTTTATATTTTATATTTTATATTTTATATTTTATATTTTATATTTTATATTTTATATTTTATATTTTATATTTTATATTTTATATTTTATATTTTATATTTTATATTTTATATTTTATATTTTATATTCTATATTTTATATTTTATATTTTATATTTTATATTTTATATATTATATTTTATATTTTATATTTTATATTTTATATTTTATATTTTATATTTTATATTTTATATTTTATATTTTATATTTTATATTTTATATTTTATATTTTATATTTTATATTTATATTTTATATTTTATATTTTATATTTTATATTTTATATTTTATATTTTATATTTTATATTTTATATTTTATATTTTATATTTTATATTTTATATTTTATATTTTATATTTTATATTTTATATTTTATATTTTATATTTTATATTTTAT